>PVKP010026342.1:12173-32712 GCA_004027715.1 Plecturocebus donacophilus | reverse complement strand
ACAGCAACAGTGCCATTAAGCCTTTATATTTGTTTCTGCCATTCTTGAATGTCCCACTAAAATCAAAATCCATTTCAAGAACCGAGAGTCATTGGACATCCATTTTGTATCAGTTTTTCATCCCTAAGCTCTTTTTTCACTCCCTCCCTGGGTTCTCCTTTTTGCCCCACAATCTCCTTATAGCGATTTTCACCTCTGCGTTCCTGAGTGTGTAAATGATGGGGTTCAGCATGGGGGTGATGACCGTGTAGAATACAGCCACAAGTTTATCTTCAGTGAAAGTGGAAGAGGGTCGCATGTAGAGGAAGATGGCAGGTCCAAAAAACAAGATGACCACCGTGATGTGAGAAGCACAGGTGGAGAGGGCTTTGTGCCTCCCCTCTGCAGAATGGTTCCTCAAGTTGACCAGGATGACAATATAGGAAGACACCAAGATGAGGAAGGAGAAGACAGAGAATAATCCACTATTGGCCAACATAATAATCCCCTCCATGAAGGTGTCGGTGCAGGCAAGCTTGAATAAAGGCTGGAGGTCACAGAAATAGTGGTCAATCACGTTGGGACCACAGAAGGGCAATTGGATGATGATGAGAATCTGAATTATGGAATGACAAAAGCCCCCCAGCCAGGAACCAGCCACCAGAAGGTGACACAGTTGACGATTCATAATGTTCATATAATGAAGAGGCTTGCAGATGGCCACATAGCGATCATAGGCCATCATCACAAGCAAGAGGATCTCAGCAACCCCAAAGAAGTGGAAGAAGAATATCTGAGCCAGACAGCCCTCCAGGGAGATGGTTTTAATTGTGGCAAGTAAGTCTGTGATGAATTTAGGGGCGACAGTAGAGGAGTAACTGATCTCCACCAAGGACAGGCAGCCAAGGAAGAAGTACATGGGGGAATGCAGACTCTTGCTGATGTTGACTGTCAGGATGATGAGGCCATTGCCCACCACTGTGGCCAAGTACACAAGGAGAAACACCACAAAGCACACTCTCTGCACCGCTGGATCCTGGAAAAGGCCGGTGAAAATCAACTCAGTCACATTACTTGTACTGGCCATGGATTCCACTTGGAGAATACAGATCTCTGAGAAGAGCCCTATGACAAAACACATGCAATCATAACACTAATCCTTCACATTCATTTAGCACCTGCCTGTTAATAAAACCCTTTCATGCGTATTTTCTGACTCATGTATTTATTTATATAGTCAATGTTCACTCATTTGGCGTTCAATAGCCTACCCTATGTAAGACACTGGTGTAGCAACCCCACAAAAACTCCATGATCCCCATATAACAATCAAAAAAACAGAGAGGTTGTAAATTAGCCAAGCCTCCCAGGTCATGTTATTCCAACTCATACATTACTTCAAGTATACCCCACTAAAAAAAAAATAAAAAATAAAAAATAAAAATCACCACTTTCAGCCTGAAAACCATTTATATTAATTACTAACATTTACCTTATTCTCCAAGTTCTCTGGTCATGCCTTTGTGTTAGAGATCGTATAGGGACCTTCTGCTCCTGACTCTTTTATTTCCTCTATTTATTTATTCCCCAGAAATGCCAATCTAATTGAAACGTCTCCATTTTAAAGAATCCGTTTGATATTTTCATTACATGAACTACCCAAGTCTCTGAATTCTTTCAGATCCTATGGTTTTTGCCTAGTCCTATAGCTTCATGAATTTTTACAACCATTTTGAGAAAATGTTGGCAGCTGAGAGCTAAGTGAACATCTGGAAGTTATTTGGAGTATAGCTCCCTATGGAACAATAGTTTGAACATAACATGTGGACATCACCACTTTCCTTGTTTCTGTCTTCCAGTTTGCTTGCCATTAGCAAACATTTTTGCCAGCAGAAGGTGCAGGATTTCTTTTAATACAACTCTCTGAACCAAAGGTTTTGCTAAGCAACTACCACGTGCCTGGGCAACTCAGGACATAGGAAAGGAGAATGAAACATGGCTCTAGCCACCAGGGGGCTTTTTTTTTTTCTTGTCATCCAGTCACAAGGAGGCTTGTAACTTCATATAATTAAACAGCACAATTTTGAAACGAAGGAGAGAAAACCTTCAAAATATTCCCTGCCTTTAAAATTATTTTGCAGTATCTCGGGCCAGGCTCAGTGGCTCACGCCTGTAATCCCAGCACTTTGGGAGGCCAAGGTGGATCAACTGAGGTCAGGAGTTTGAGACCAACCCGGCCAACATGATGAAACTCCGTCCCTACTAACAATACCAAAATGAGCCGGGTGTGGTGGCGCACGCCTGTAATCCCAGCGACTCGGGAGGCTGAGGCAGCAGAATCGCTTGAACCCGGGAGGCAGAGGTAGCTGTGAGCCGAGATCTCACCATTGCCCTCCAGCCTGGGTGAGAAGAGAAAAACTCCATCTCAAAAAAAAATAAAATAAAATAAAATTATTTTGAAGTATCTCTTATTCAACTTACTTTTCCTTCTTCCACGTGTGCTTCCGTTTGAAAACAGATTCAACACCTTCTCCTCCCCAATTTCTCTCATAGAGAAAATTTGGAGAGAAACACAAGGTAAAACTCTGCTGAGAGATGCTCAGTAACGTGCTTGGCTAAAACTGGAGGTGAAGTGGAGTATTAATAGGTGTTAAAAAAAAAAAAAAAAGGCACCCAAGAAAATAACTGAATGGGAGAGAGAAAGCAAGATGCAGCCCTCTTACGGGTGCAGAGGAATGGAAATAAGGGAGGCATCGAAAACAGCCCACGAAGGCTGCGAAGGAAGCGCATCGGGAAACGCCACGTTATTGGGAGTGTTCCATTTCCACCATTTCTGGATCATCCAAGATCAAGAAACCACGTGGGATGCTCAGCAGAGTGTGAGACTCAGGGCCCGCCCTCTCCTGCTTTACCCCAGCGCAGGGGTCAGGACTGGGGGCAGCTCTGCAGCTGCTCAGACACAGCTGTGGAACCCGCCATTCTCCCCCAGCACAGCGGAGCTGAAGAAACTCCTCTCACACCGGGCCTTACAGCAGCACCATCGCGTGTCCCTCCCTCGGGCTTGAACCCATGGAGTCACATCTAATTCACGCCTCCTGCACCCGCCGTGTTCACGCAGTCTTTATGTCCTGCTGATTTCACCAGTTTCCTCCTCTGTCTTCCCGCAGCTGCCGTCTTCGAGCAGGACATAAACTCATGCAAGGACGACGACCGCAGACTCTCACAGGCTCCCTCTGTCCCCAGAGCTCCCCAGTCTTCATCCCCAGTCTATTCTGCATACTCCAGTCAGAAATTCTTCATCTTCCCTTGGTTCCAAGTCATTCAGAAATTGCCATTATCTCTCCCTGTGGTCTGGCAATCCATCCTAAATTCTTCCATCTGACTTTTAGAAACCTCTGCAGGACTTCCACGGCCCCCTTCAAACCCTCTTTACTGGACACTAAACTGCACACAATCTCAGTTCCATTCAGAGGTCTGCTCACCTTCATAAATACAAGCTGATCCCCACCTCACGTGCCTCTTTTCTACTTTTCACGTGACCCAGTGTGTCACCTCCCTCTCCAAGTGCCACCTACTCTACAATGTCTGTTGTCTACGAAGCTTTCTCTGGTTCCTGCAACACTGATTCATTTACCTCTGCTCTCAACTCTAGAAATCAGTTTAAGTCATCC
The DNA here is from genome assembly GCA_004027715.1 of Plecturocebus donacophilus. Classification (NCBI taxonomy): domain Eukaryota; kingdom Metazoa; phylum Chordata; class Mammalia; order Primates; family Pitheciidae; genus Plecturocebus; species Plecturocebus donacophilus. The sequence goes on along the minus strand of PVKP010026342.1, from coordinate 29,062 downwards.
TTCTGTTAAATGCAAGAAGGCACACAGTACTCATCTCATAGCAAGCCCTCAAGGAATGTAAGCTATTATGATTGTTATACTTCTAACACGGCTAACACAGTGAAACCCCGTCTCTACTAAAAATACAAAAAAATTAGCCAGGCGTGGTGGCACGTGCCTGTAGTCCCAGCTACTTGGGAGGCTGAGGCAGGAGAATCGCTTGAACCTGGGAGTAGAGGTTGCAGTGAGCCGAGGTCGTGCCACTGTGGTGACAGAGCGAGAGAGCTCAAAAAAAGAGAGAGTCAATTAGGGGAATTCAATACAATTATGTCAGATGACTTAATGAAGTCATAGTGAGAGGACAGAGGTGACGAATCCAAAAGGGCAAGTGACCTGCCTTTTAGTGAAGGAGACAGAGGTGATGGATCCAAAAGGGCAAGTGACCTGCCTTTCAGTGAAGGACACAGTGTCCTCTAAAGGACAGAGGAAAGCAAAGCAAGGACCCCTGGCTAAGCTGCCTTTCTCTCTTCTCAGGAATTGGTCTAAAGCAGTGGTTAAGAGGGTGAGTGTTGAAATTAGGAGCCAACTCTTAGCTCTACTGCCCATCTATCATGTGTTCTTATTAACAGGTTTTTTTAATAGAGTAGCAATTTATATTTGCATAGTCGTTGGAAGAATTAGATGTGAGATAAAAGATATAAAGCACTTCACAGGGTTCCCCAGCAAATAGAAAGCTTTCAACAAATAGCTTTTCTTAGCTCAGATTTTCTGGCATTTATTTACATGTCTTTCTGCTTTCTCTTTCCACCTTCCCCAAGAGAAAGACAGGTATTTGAAAACAAATTACCTCCTCTTTCTTCCAGCATTTCCCAAATAAATCTCTCACCCTGGGGTCATGGATTACATGTAAAAACCTAGGTAGGAAAATTATCATCTAAACACTAACTAGGTAGAATTTTATCCTCTAATGTGAAGCCCCAATTAGAGAAATCTGATGGAGACAAAACAGTGAGAGAGAGCCTGGAAGACCCACTGCTGTGAGCTCAAAGCCCCACCACAAGGTCTCCTTCCCACCACCCGCTTTGGACCCCCAAGTTGCACTGCATGGAATCCCAGAAAGTGAATGCCGAGAAGAACTTTAAGACACATTCTGTCCAGCCCTCTCCTTTCTACAGAGTCAGAAACTGAGCCTAAGAGAAGGAAAGAGACTTACCCTAGATCACACAGAGATGTGGTACCTCTAACGCATGCTCAGTGAACCTGAGAACTCTTTCTGTGTAGGGCTTTACATACCTTCCTTGGGTAATATTCAGCCTTAGAACAAAAAATGGAATGGGAGGCTTCTCTTTAGGCTGAAGAAAATTCTCTTCCTCTGCTGCAAGTGCTTATCATTCCAGAGGGGTGTCCAGGGCTGAGGGGACTGAAGGAGTGTGACCTGGAACACAGGAGGCCCCTCTTCAGAACGAGAATCTCCCACTCAACTTCTGTATCTGCATTGAAGGCACCCGGTAGATTAAACCACTTCATCTCAGCTGAGGCACCAGGTGAAATCAAATAAATTTTAGAGGTGAATAAATGTGTAGACCATTAACTCAATATCCTTATATATAGTTTTCAGATGATGCAACAAAGGGCCAGATAATTTAACTGACCTTTCAAAGTCACACAACTCGTTATTTACTGATGAAGTTGCTGAGGTACAAATGGCATTGTTTCTGTAACACTGGGATTCCTTTCTAGTGATCTTAATTTTATGATTCTTATTACCAATTAACAAGTAAATCTTGCTTCCACATAACAAAATTCCCTGAGTCCTGTGATCTTTCATGAAATGAACAACCTATGTTGACATGGATAAATTACAAAAGGAAAGATTCAGGAAATCAATCCCCTGGCCAATCTTTGGATCAACTATTGAGAAACAGAAAAAAAAACTAACATACAGGAAGTACTAAATAATTATTTTTAAATTCTGTTTTTTAGTTTAGAAAACCCACCCACTCACTAGAAGACCAATGATTGTTTTTCCAACATTGAGATGCTTTGAACTATTTGAAATAAATTGAGCCACAAGCTAATCAGGGGACCAAATTTCCCGATGGAATTTCTTGTCTCTAGTGTGAAACTTTGCCAATAAACTGAGTTAGGAAAAGTTCCAAAATGTTTCAATTAATTCATTGAGAGATATATCAGAGTATAACTACCCTCTGGTAGTTATACTCTGAGAGAAGGAAGCTAGAGACATTAGGAGAGTTTTCTGAGTTAACCACGGAAATATGAAACTGAAGGGAGAAGAAAAAACCATGTCAGATTTTGTTTCCACCACTTAGTAGCTTGGTAACTCTAGAAAATTGAGTTAGTAGCTTTTAGTCTCACCTTTCTCATCTGTTAAACAGCCACAATAATGCAGACCTTCAGGATTGTTAGATGCGAAATGAAATAACCTATGTTAAATGGTTATCTAACAGGATGTTTGATACATAGTGAGTGTTCCATAAATGTTCATTCGGATTTTAAAATTATGCAGTTGGACTTTTACCCAGTTTAATGTGTGGGTCTTTGCATCACATTTTATAGCAAAAAGGCAATAAATGAGAAATCAAATCAGTGGCACCAAAAATAATTACTAATATTTCTTTCATGAACAAGGAAATGTCTAATAAAAACATTTTTTCCTCCTCTTGTATGGCAAATACTAATGCCTTTACTGACTTTACTCCTTTCTAATCCTGCCCGGAGGAAAATAGTCACCTTTCCAGACTCCCCTGAAGCTAAATGTGGCAATGTGATCCAAGTCTGGCCAATGAAATGTAAGCAAAGGTCACTGGATGGAGCATCTGGAAATTTTCTAAAACGCTCAGACTTAATTGGCTTGCTTAGTCAGAACTTTGCTCTTCATTCTTGACTCTTCTCTCATCCTTCTTCTTCCTGCCCACAATATGGACATGATACTAGAAAAGCAGGAGTAATTCACTCTTGCAAAGTAAATAAATAAATAAAAGCAAAGCCATGCCCATGGGAAAAAAGGGTGGAAAACTATATCCAAACAAAAGTCTTGTGAAAAAAAACATGAAAATGTGAATAAAAGCACTCAGCTAATAAAATCATGTAAATTATTTTTTAAAATGCAAACACAAAGCTGAAGAAATCTGCAACACATTACTCAAAACTGATTTAAATATCCTCAAACAAAAATTTGTATATAAAAATAAAATTTTGATCAAGAAATACAAAAATTAAGAAAAGAAATGGATTTTTAAAATCACAAAGAGATGAAATGAGAGTTGACTCAATTCAGGAAAACAGAACAAAAAGAAAAATTATATCAATAATAAAAGTTAAAGCACCAAAGGGAGAATATTCAAATTAAAATATAATAAAGAGTATAAAAGTAAAGCAGAAAATCAACCAAAGGAAATAAAGTGAAATTTTTTTGATTTCAACTTTTATTTTAGATTCAGGAGATACATGTGCAGGTTTCTTACACAGGTATATTGCATGATGCTGAGGTTTAGGGTATAAATAATCTTGTCACTCAGGTAGTGATCATAGTACCCAACAGGTAGTTTTTTTGTTGTTGTTTTTTTTTTTAAGACAGGATTTCACCATGTTGGTCAGGCTGGTCTTGAACTCCCGACCTCAGGTGATCTGCCCGCCTCAGCCTCCAAAGTGCTTGGATTACAGGCATGAGGCACCACGCCCGGCCCCAACAGGTAGTTTTTCAGCCATTGTTCCCCTTTCTCTCTCTCTCGTCTAGTAACCCCAGTGTCTATCGTTCCCATCGTTATGTCCATGTGTATCCAATGTTTAGCTCCGACTTGTGAGAATATGCAGTATTTGATTTTCTGGTCCTGCATTAATTCACTCAGGATAATAGGCTCCAGCTGCATCCATGTTGCTGCAAAGGACATGATTTCATTGGTGCAAAGGACATGAATATTATTGCTGCATGGTATTCCATGGTGTATATGCATCACATTTTCTTTATCCACTCCACCATTGATGGACACCTAGATTGATTCCATGTTTTTGCTATTGTGAATAGTGCTGCAATGAACATATGAGTGCATGTGTCTTTTTGGTAGAACAATTCATGTTCCTTTGGGTATGTACCCGATAATGGAATTGCTGAGTCAAATGTTAGTTCAATTTTTAGTTACTTGAGAAATTTCCAAACTGCTTTCCACAGTGGTTGAACTAATATACATTTCTACCAAGACTGTACAAGTGGTCCCTTTTCACTGCAGCCTTGCCAACACCTGCTATTTACTTTTTCATAGTAGCCATTCTCAATGGTGTGAGATAGTATCTCGCTGTGCTTTTGATTTGTATTTCTCTGATGATTCATGGCATTGAGCATCTTTCACATGTTTGTTGGCTGCTTGCACGTCTTCTTTTGAGAAGTGTCTATTCATGTCCTTTGCCTACTTTTTAATTGGTTCTTGGCGCTTGAATTGTTTAATCTTCTTATAGATTCTGGATATTACAACTTTGTCAGATGCATAGTTAGCAAATATTTACTCTCATTCTATAGGTTGTCCAATTACTCTGTTGATAGTTTCTTAGCTGTGCAGAATGCTCTTTAATTAGGTCTCATTTATCAATTTTTGTTTTTGTTGCAATTGCTTTTGGAATCTTCAACATGAAATCTCTGCCAGGGCCTATGTCCAGAATGGTATTTCCTAGGCTTTCTTCAAGATATTTATAGTTTTAGGTCTTGCATTTAAGTCTTTAATTCATCTTGCGTTAATTTTTGTATATGGTGAAATATACGAATCCTGTTTCATTCTTCTGCATATGGTTAGCCAGTTATACCAGCACATTTATTTAATAGAGAGTCCTGTCCCCATTGCTTATTTTTGTTGACTTTGTCAAAGATCAAATGGTTGTAGGTGTGCAAACATTATTTCTGGGTTCTCTGTTGTGTTCCACTGGTCTGTACATATGTTTTTGTACCAGCATAATACTATTTTGATTATTATAGCCTTATAATATAGTTTGAAGTTAGCTTTGCTCTTTTAGCATAGGATTGCTTTGGCTATTCAGGCTCTTAAAATAGGATTTAAAAGAAGTGAGGCTGGGCACAGTGGCTCACGCCTGTAATCCCATCACTTTGGGAGGCTGAGATGGGCGGATCACAAGGTCAGGAGTTCAAGACACAAGGTCAGCCTGACCAACATGGTGAAACCCCATCTCTACTAAAAATACAAAAATCAGCCAGGCATGGTGGGAGGCACCTGTAATTCCAGCTATTCAGAAGGCTGAGGCAGAAGAATCACTTTAACCCAGGAGGCAGATCTTGCAGTGAGCCAAGATCGTGCCACTCCACTCCACTCCAGCCTGGGCCACAGAGTGAGACTCCAACTCAAAACAATAAAAAAGGAAGTGAAAAATGTCATAGAGGAAGAGAGAACAGGGTATAAATGTCCAAGACCAAGAAAGTCTAACATATATATAATTGACATCCATGAAAACAATTAAGATAATGAAATGGCACCAATACTTAAATTTATAATTCAAAACATATTTGAGAAATTTTAAAAATGTCTGCATCTACACATTGAAATGATCTACTGTACCAGAAAAGGCTCACCTAAAACAATCAATCAAAAGACATATTCTAGTAAAACTATTAGACATTAAAGCTAAAGAGAGAAATCCTCAAGAACTCTCAGCAAAATTAGGGGAAAAAGGGAACAAAAATCAGATACAAAAAGAGAAAATAATTAGGAGGATGTTTTATTTAAATCAATCCAGTCCATAATTACACTAAATATAAATGGTCTAAATACAGGAATTTATAAAATTGTGTAACCTGTGAAATAATTTACAAAAGGAAGATAATTCTAGTGGCATCTGATTTTCAAAAATAAAAAAGAAACAGCATATGAAGTATGGTGATAACAGTGTAGCAGCTATCATGAGAAGTAAGAAAGTATAAACCAGAACTTTATAGCCAGTTAAGCTGTCCTTTAATAGACAAAACTATAGCAAACAATTTTGACCATGCAATAACTCAGTAAATACTGTATACAAGCACGTTTTCTGAGGAATCTACTATATGATCAGCTTCATCACACCAAAAGTTTACTAGGAAAATTTCAATGAAAGAACTGTCAGTTTCATCAGGTTTTTTTCATGTATTTTTGAGACTCTGTTGTAAGGTTCATATACATTTAGGGTTATTATATCTTCTTGGTGAATTGATCCATTTGTTATTATGCAATGTTCCTCATTATCCCTGGTAATATTTTTTGTATTGAATATACTTTGATATCAATATGCTGTTTTAGCTTTCTTTCAATTTGTGTTTTTATGGTATATCTTGTTTTATAATATTCTTAACCTATGTACATCTTCATATTTAAAGTTTGCTTCTTATAGGCAGGATAACTTGGACTTGTTTTTTGTTGTTGTTGTTTTTTCCTTTTTTTAATTGCATTTTAGGTTTTGGGGTACATGTGAAGAACATGCAAGATTGTTGCATAGGTACACACATGGCAGTATGATTTGCTGCCTTCCTCCCCATCACCTATATCTGGCATTTCTCCCCATGCTATCTCTCCCCAACTCCCTTGCAATGTATCCATCTGACAAAGGGCTAATATCCAGAATCTACAAAGAACTGAAACAGATTTACAAGAAAAAAACAAATAAGCCCATTCAAAAGTGGGCAAAAGATATGAACAGACACTTTACAAAAGAAGACATACATGAGGCCAACAAACATATGAAAATATGCTCATCATCACTGGTCATTAGAGAAATGCAAATCAAAACTACATTGAGATACCATCTCACACAAGTTAGAATGGCGATCATTAAAAAATTGGGAGGCAACAGATGCTGGAGAGGATGTGGAGAAATAGGAACAATTTTACACTGTTGGTGGGAGTGTAAATTAGTTCAACCATTGTGGAAGAGAGTGTGGCGATTCCTCAAGGACCTAGAAATAGAAACTCCATTTGACCTAACAATCCCATTACTGGGTATATACCCAAAGGATTATAAATCGTTCTACTATAAGGACACATGTACATGAATGTTCATTGCAGCACTGTTTACAATAGCAAAGACCTGGAACCAACCCAAATGCCCATCAATGATAGACTGGACAGGGAAAATGTGGTACATATACACCATGGAATATTATGCAGCCATAAAAAATGATGAGTTCATGTTCTTTGTAGGGACATGGATGAACCTGGAAACCATGATTCTCAGCAAACTGACACAAGAAAAGAAAATCAAACACTGCATGTTCTCACTCATAGGTGGGTGTTGAACAATGAGAACACATGGACACAGGGATGGACTTGTTATTTTATATCATTTGAAATTTTATAAATTTATGTGTTTATACCATTTATATTTAGTGTAATTATGGGCTGATTGAATTTAAATCAAATGTCTTCTTATTTTATATTTTTCTATCTGATTTTGTTCCTTTTTTCCTCATTGCTGCCTAATTTTGGATTGTGTGCATTTTTTATCCCATTTTACTTCACTATTGGTTTATTATTTATACCTCCTTTTAAAACTCTTTAGTGGCTTTCCTTAGCATATATAATACATATTTTTAATTAGTCACAGTCTACCTTTAAATTATTTTTTTTTGAGACAGAGTCTTGCTCTGTTGCCCAGGCTGGAATACAATGGCACAATCTCAACTCACTGCAACCTCCACCTCCAGGGTTCGAGCAATTCTCTTGCCTCAGCCTTCTTAGTAGCTGGGATTACAGGCAAGCACCACCATGCCCCACTAATTTTTGTATTTTTAGTAGAGGGGGGTTTTAGCCTTGTTGGCCAGGCTTGTCTCTAATGCCTGACCTCAGGTGATCTGCCTACCTCAGCCTCCCACAGTGCTGGGATTACAGGCATGAGCCACTGCACCCAGCTGACTTTTAAATAGTTTTATACCACTTCATAACTAGTGAAAGAACCACGCAATGGTATACTGTTAGTTCCTCTTATCCACATTTTGTAGTGTTCTCCTATCATTTACTTTTATGTGTGCTAAAAAACCACAGTATGTTACTACTACTTTTGCTTTAGACAATCATTTAAGAGCAATTTTTTTTAAAGTTTTAAGAGTCCCTTATTTTCACTTTTATTGTAATCATTTTGGAGCTTTATGTTTCTTTGTATACACTGAAGTTTTATCAGGTTTTTTTGTTTGTTTACTCAAAAAACTTTAATATTTCATGAGTATGGATCTGCTTGTATAAATTCCCTAAACTTTTGTCCAAAAAAATCTTTATTTTGCCTTTATCTTTGGAAAATATATTAACTGGCATAAAATTAGGGATTGGCATGGGATATTCTCTCTTTCATAAAACTCCCAATTTGTAAGAATAAGGACTAAAATGTTTTTCATAGGAGGCAAGACAAAGTGAAATGCTTAAAATGTACTAGGCCCTAATAAAGTTGTCTTTGTCATAAATAACAGCAAAAAAAGAGAGACAACTTTGCTAAAGATCTGGCTCTGATTATCACTCACTATGGCTAACTATGACTAACTATGCTAGCCACTTAACCTTCTTGGCTTCATTTGTTTCTCATCTGCAAAATGGAAATATTAATATGCATACCATATATCTTACCTAGTTTGAAACGCTAATGACATAATGTGTAAAAACATGTTAAAGCAATGAATAACATAACAATGACTATTTGGATTATTATATGTCATAAATATAAATAATGAGAATTAGAAAATATATTTCTAATATTTTGCTAACATGACTTAGTGTAAAAATGGTAGGTTCATTACCAAGGTATTTTTTATTGCCTGATTCATTTTACGACAATAAAATTTAAAATCTTTATCTAAATAGACATCACTCTTTTACGTGCTTGCATGTATAGTTTCTAAAAAGAAGTCTACTAAAGTTTATATTTTCTTCTAGGCATATAATGTGCCTTTGTTTCCTGGATGACTTCAACCTATTTTTTATTGTCACAGTGTCTTTGTATAAAGTAGGTTCAACACGAACTGATATCAATCTCTGGGGAGAACTTCAAACTCCTTGTCAGTATTATGCACTGCTATCAATCCTAGAAAAGGACTACTCTAAATACCTTACCAAAACTGTGCACTGCTGTCAGTCTATCTGTATGAGTCCTAGTGAAACAGAACACTCACATGAGTTAAGCAAAGCAACTTTACTGCTCACAGACAGGCATCAAGGGAAAACAGAAGCCTAGGATTTAAGGTGAGCCAATCCCTCAAGGGGACTGATGAAGGATAACTCTGGATCTCAGGGTGAGGATAAATTAATCTTCAGAATTGGTCCCTAAGTCACATATTTCTATTTATTTGCCCCATCCCTGATGCTTACTGAGCGCCTGCCAAGATCTCAACAATGTAAAACCTAGCTTTGCTTCAGGCTCCAACACAAACTCTATGACCCAAGCAGCAATTCTATGGAATAAGTGAGAGACAGAGTATTTTTCAAAGCAACATGCATCTGTTACCTACAGAAATTTAAGACTATTGGAATAGAAATAGTGTTTGGAGGGCTCAAAGCTAGGTAGAGGATTCATAGGACCCAGAAGTAAGAAATGGGAGATTTCAACACTTCCTGGTAAGTGAAATCACCTTCATTACCTTTCTTCATTGTTTTATATACTTCCCATGTTTACAATATGCAAAATAAAAGTAAAAATAACTAACATATCTTAAGTATTTCCTATGGAGCAGACACTATTATAAGCTTTTAAGTGCATTAGCTGGAGTGACATCAGCAACATGGCAGAATAGGGAGCTCCTGACTTTCCCTCCACCTGTCGATGCACCAAATAAACCTCTATTCGTGAATTGATTCCCTCCAAGAGAAAGTCACAGACCAGTTGAGAGACTCCTATTTACTAGCCAACTGAGAACACATCCAAATCAAACGAGTAGGAAAAGCTGAGGCACATTTGGGTGCAGACCCCCACCCAGGCACTGTGCCATAAAATTGAGAAAATAATCCCAAACACTCAGTATCTTCCTGTTAACAGCAGAATGTGGACCTCACACATAGCACCTTAAATCTAAGGATCCCTGTGGTTCAGCCCTTACTTCACCAACTCTGGGAGTGGGGGTAGTTAGACCCATGAGTCCCTCTAGATGACAGGAAGAACAGCCGTTTTAGACTGACTGGCATGGAAGTGCCTCCAGAGACTTTACTCCCCCAGAGCAGTGCAGAGAAGGGGCTTTAAAAAGGCAGCCTCCATCTCTTCCTAGAAGGAGTTTATGACACATACTCTTCCAGTAACTACACAGTAGCTGGCTTCTAACTAACTTACATCAAAGAGTTAACAGGTCAGAAAGGGTGTTAGCCCTCCAGTCTAAGAAGCAGATTGGTACTTCCCAAGCCTTCTCCTCCAGTTCACTTCAATGATAGTAAAGTTCTATTAATCCCTTTTAAAAGGAGTTAGTCCACATATCTAGCCCCTCAACTTGTAGAGCTTCTACCCAAGGGACTCTGCATCCTAAACCTCCTAGCTCTGCGTGCAGAGAAGACTACCTATATGCAAGTCTATCTAGGCCACAGAAAAAAGTATTAGTTTTATATAGGCACATAAGCACTTCCAGGGGCTGCAACCTCCAGGACCGGTGCAAAGAAGGGCTTTAAAAATGCAGCTCCTGGCTGGGCACAGTGGTTCATGCCTGTAATCTCAGCACTTTGGGAGGCTGAGGCAGCTGGATAATGAGGTCAGAAGTTCAAGACCAGCCTGGTGAAGATGGTGAAACCCCGTGTCTACTAAAAACACAAAAATTAGCTGGGCACAGTGGCAGGCGCCTGTAATCCCAGCTACTCAGGAGACTGAGGCAGGAAAATTGCTGGAACCTGGATGGCAGAGGTTGCAGTGAACAGAGATCACGCCACTGCACTCCAGTTTGGGTGAGAGAGTGAGACTCCATCTCAAAAAAAAAAACAAAAAATGCAGCTCCCATATTCCTTTTATTACCACAGCTGGTGCTCTCTTGAAAGTGCCATCTCCTATGCTGGAGGTCAACCAACTCAAGCCATTAATGCAACTCATGACAGATTAACCCTGCTCCAAGGAAAAAGAAAACAACAGCTAATTCACTGCCGGCAACACCCTGGCTGACCAGAGGTCCTGAGTCTGTCCACATGACAACTTCACTACTAGCAAAATCAGCATTCAAGAAAACCAGCACACTAAACAAAACTACAACCAAGAATTCTCAGAGTCTACTTCACTCCCCTGCCACCTCCAACAGAGCAGGTGCTGGTGTCCATGGCTGACAGACCTCAAGATGGATCACATCACAGGACTCTGCAGACATTCCTCAGCACCAGCCTGGAGCCTGCTAGGCCTGCTGAGTGGCTAGAACCAGAAGTTCATTAAAAAATTACTATGGTCCAGCTCTCAGGGAGCCCCATCCCTAGGGGAAGGGGGAGATCACCACATCAAGGGATCACCCTGTGAGACAAAAGAATCTGAACAGCAGTCCTTGAGTTCCAGATCTTTCCACTGAAATACTTCAAAACCAGATGGATTCACAACTGAATTCTATCAGATATTCAAAAAACTTGTACCAATCCTACTGACACTATTCCACAAGATAGAGAAAGAGGAAATCCTCCCTAAATATTCCTGTGAAGCCAGTATCGCCCTAATACCAAAACAAGGAAAGGGCATAACAAAAAAAGAAAACTACAGACCAATCTCCCTGATGTAAATAAATGCAAAAATCCTCAATGAAATACTAACTAACCAAATCCAACAGCATATCAAAAAGATAATTCACCATGATCAAATGGGTTTCACACCAAGAATGCAGGGATAGTTTAACATACACAAGTCAATAAATGCGATGCATCACATAAACAGAATTAAAAGCAAAAATGATATGATCATCTCAATTGATGCAGAAAAGGCATTTGACAAAATTCAGCATCACTTTATAATTAAAACCCTCACCAAAATTGGCATAGAAGGGACATACCTCAAGGAAGCAAAAGCCATCTGGGCCAAGCAAGGCAGGCAGATCACAAGGTCAGGAGTTTGAGACCAGCCTGGCCAAAGTGGTAACACCCTATCTCTACTGAAAATACAAAAATTAGCCAGGTGTGGTGGCGTGCGCCTGTCATCCCAGCCACTCAGGAGGCTGAGGCAGGAGATTGCTCAAACCCGGGAGGCAGAGATTGCAGTGAACCAAGATTGCACCATTGCATTCCAGCCTGGGCAACAGAGCGAGACTCCATCTCAAAAATAAATAAATAAAAGCCATCTGTGACAAACCCACAACCAACGTTATATTGAATGAGGAAAAGTTGAAAGCATTCTCCCTGAGAACTGGAACAAGACAAGGATGCCAACTTTTACTACTTCTATTCAACATAGTACTGGAAGTCCTAGCCAGAGCAATCAAACAATAGAAAGAAATAAAGGGCATCCAAACCAGTAAAAAGGAAGCCAACTGTCACTATTCACCAGTGATATAACTGTATACCCAGAAAACCCTAAAAACGGCTGGGCATGGTGACTCATGCCTATAATCCCAGCACTTTGGGAGGCCGAGATAGACAGATGACTTAAGGTCAGAAGGCCAAGATCAGCCTGACCAACATGGTGAAACCCCGTCTCTACTAAAAATACAAAAATTAATCAGGCATGATGGCAGGTGCCTGTAGTCCTAGCTACTTGGGAAGCTAATGCAGGAGAATTGCTCAAACCCAGGAGGTGGAAATTGCAGTGGGCCTAGGTTTCACCACTGCACTCCAGCCTCGGTGACACAGCAAGACTCTGTGAAAGAAAGAAAAGAAAAGAAGAGAGAAAAGAAAAGAAAGAAAAAAGAAAGGGAAGGAAAGAGGGAAGGAAAAGGCAGGGTGGAAGAAAGGAAGGGAGGGAGAGACTGAGAGAGGGAGGGAAGGAGGGAAGGAAGGCATCTTTGAATCTAACATGTGTCTCTGGTAGAAAACATATAACTGGATCTTGTTTTTCCACAGTCTGACAATCTGTGCCTCTGATTGGTGTGTTTACTCCATTCACATTTAATGCTAGTGTTGATAAGGTTGGGTTTATGTCTGACATTTTGCTACGTTTGCCATATGTCTTATGTCCTTTTTTCCTGTTGCCTGTTTATCATCTTCTTTTTTATTAAACATGTATTTTCTAGTGGACCATTTAATTCCTTTGTTGCTTTTTTAATGTTTAGGTGGAGGAAGCAGTGAGGCATTACTAACTTTTCACAATCTACTTCAACTTAACACTAACTAATTCCAGAAAATACAGAAACTTTATTACAATATATCTCCACTCTTTCCTCTCCTTTGTGCTATTATTGTCATGCATATTAGTACTTATGTTATAAATGCAACAATACAGTGTTACAATTATTGTTTTATGCAATTTTATATCTTTTAAAGAAGCTAAGAGAAAAAAAGCAGAAGTGAGTCCTCTATACGAACCTGTATCAATTCCTGTATTCTTTATCTCTTCTTCTGGATTCAAGTTCTCATCTGCTGTCCTTTTCCTTTGCTAATATAGGCTCACTTCCTCTCCCTTTCTTTGTGCTAGTATTTTAAAATATAACTTTATACAAACCCAATAGTATAATTTTATAATTATTATCTAATTGTCTTTTAAGTCAGTTAAGAGAAAAAAGAAATATATAAATATTCCTACTATCTTTTATAATGTCCTTTTATAATTACTTTTACTGATGTTCTTAAATTTTTTCATGTGGGTTTGTGTTACCATCTGATATCAGATCCTAAAAAGCTTCCTTTAATATTTCTTGTAAAGTAGATCTATTAACAACAAAATTATTTCTATGTAATAGTGAATGTCTTTATTTTGCCTTCTTTTTTAGAAGTTTTTCTGGATATAGGATTTTTGATTGATAATTATTTTTCAGCAGTTTGAATATGCAATCCCATTGCCTTCTGGCCTACATTGTTTCTGATGAGAAGCCAGCTGTTAATCTCATTGTGGTTCTTTTATAAATGATGAGTTAAAGTTTTTTCTTACTGCTTTTGAGATTTTGTCTTTGACGTTCAAGGATTTGACTATGTTGTGTATAGATGTAACTCTCTGCATTTCTTACCTGGAGTTTGTTGAACATTTTGGGTGTGTAGGGATAGGGTTGTTGTTACTTTTATTTGTTTTTTTGTTTAGTGACTTGCCTGAACTAATTTTGTGGAGTCTGTTTCTCCAAAAGTGTACAACTACTGATGTTTTTTCCAGCTTTCTTTTTATTCTTGCTTTACATTTTAGGCCTGAAGTAGATTGTGAAAAGTTAAGATACATACGTCATTTCTAAGTCGTTATAGCTTTGTGGTGAGTCAATGATTGGTCAGAGGACAAATTTAAACATCTCAAGCCAGTAAGGCTCCTGCCCCTTGCCAGTGGATGTGCGTGTGGCTTGGATGGTTTCAGACAGTTTATAAGTCGGCCCTAGCTTTTACTTTCTGCGTTTGTGAAGTCTCACATCCAGCTAGAGACAAGTAGCTTTTTAGGGTTCCCTCTGGTCTCTCAAGACCATATGTGCAGCCTTCACATGAACACAGTATTCCAGATCACAGGAGATAAGCAGGATCTCATCAAGGCCCTCTTTGCCTTTCTCATTTTCTGGATCCTCCTGTTACATTCCTGGCTTGTCTACCAGGCTGTTGTTTGCCCTTACAGGACTCAAGGTTTCAGGCTACTGAAATGTTGCACTTGTCCGACTGCTTGCCACTGAGCTCACTATTGTTTTTGACAATGTCCCAGGCTTGAACTTTTCCTTAATCTGCTCCAAATAAAGTCAGCCCCCTACAGCAGTGGACCTTACTGTCCTACAGCCTACTGCTCTGCCCTAATAGAACTTCTGCACCAAGAGCTAGAGAATGAGGGGCTGAGCAACCTCAGCATAAAATGCCAGAGGCTCCCACTGTTCTTTCCAAAGTTCGGTAAATTTCCTTCAATAAACACTTCCGGGAGAGAGATCCAAGAGGGCCACGTAGCAGCAGCTCACGATTGTAGCTCCCAGTGAAAGCGCAGAGAGTGAGTGGATCCCGCAATTGCAGACGAATTTTTGATGACCACAAACTGGGAGATTCCTGGCAGAGGAGCCCCACGGGTCGCCAGCATGACTCTTTTGGCCGGCGCAGCTGTTTTGCCGATGCCCCGGCGCAGCGCTTCTCGGTGCGGAGTATACGGGACTGGGTGCCCTTTTAGTCGGGCTCGGCTGGTCCCATCCCCACAAGGAGAACAGCAATTGGAAGCGCTGAAGACTGCGAGTTTCACAGCAAGCACAGCGAACCCGGGAAGTTCCGGCTCTGTGGGGAACGGGCATCTGCCAAAGGAAAACTAAGAAACAGAAAAAACTTCATCACCGGGTGGAGAGAGATCCAAGATGGCCATGTAGCAGCAGCTCAGGATTGTAGCTCCCAGTGAAAGCGCAGAGAACGAGTGGATGCCGCAATTGCAGACGAATTTTTGATGCCCACAAACTGGGAGATTCTTGGCGAAGGAGCCACACGGGTCGACAGCGCGACTCTTTTGGCCGGCGCGGGGCTTCTCAGTGTGGAGTATACGGGACTGGGTGCACTTTTAGTCAGGCTCCGCTGGTCCCATCCCCACAAGGAGAACAGCAATTGGAAGTGCTGAGGCCTGAGAGCAAGCACAGCTGAACCCGGGAAGCACGGCAAGCACAGCTGAACCCAGGAAGGCCCAGCTCTGTGGGGAAGGGGCGTCCGCCAAAGGAAAACTAAGAAACAGAAAAAACTTCATCACCAACAAGCTGGACGTCCACTCAGAGACCCAATCTGAATGTCGGCAATTACAAAGACGACAGGTGGATAAATCCACAAAAATGGGAAGAAACCAGTGCAAAAAGGCTGAGAACACCCGAAATCAGAATGCCTCTCCTCCTACAGGGGATCGCAGCTCCCCATCAGCAAGAGAACAAGGCCTGATGGAGGATGAGTGTGACAAACTCACAGAATCAGGCTTCAGAAGGTGGATAATAAGAAACTTCTGTGAACTAAAAGAACATGTTCTAACCCAATGCAAAGAAACTAAGAACGTTGAAAGAAGATTTAATGAAATGCTAACGAGAATGGACAACTTAGAGAAGAATATAAGTGAATTGATGGAGTTGAAAAACACAACACGAGAACTTCGCGAAGCATGCACAAGTTTCAACAGCCGAATTGACCAAGCAGAAGAAAGGATATTAGAGGTCGAAGATCAACTCAATGAAATAAAACGAGATGGCAAGATGACAGAAAAAAGGGGAAAAAGGAATGAACAAAGTCTCCAAGAAATATGGGACTATGTGAAAAGACCTAATCTACATTTGATAGGTGTACCTGAATGTGATGAAGAGAATGAATCCAACCTGGAAAATACTCTTCAGGATATTATCCAGGAAAACTTCCCCAACTCAGCAAGGCAGGCCAATATTCAAGTCCAGGAAATACAGAGAACACCACAGAGATATTCCTCAAGAAGAACAACCCCAAGACACATAATCATCAGATTCACCAGGGTTGAAATGAAGGAGAAAATGCTAAGGGCAGCCAGAGAGAAAGGTCCGGTTACCCACAAAGGGAAGCCCATCAGACTCACAGCAGATCTCTCAGCAGAAACCCTACAAGCCAGAAGAGAGTGGGGGCCAACATTCAACATCCTTAAAGAAAACAACTTTCAACCGAGAATTTCATATCTGGCCAAACTAAGCTTCATAAGTGAAGGAAAAATAAATTTTTTTGCAAACAAACAAGTACTCAGAGATTACATCACCACCAGGCCTGCTTTACAAGAGCTTCTGAAAGAAGCACTACACATGGACAGGAACAACCAGTATCAGCCATTCCAAAAACATACCAAAAGGTAAAGAGCATCACCATAATGAAGAATCTACATCAACTAATGGGCAAAACAGCCAGTTAGCATTACCAGAA
>PVKP010026342.1:0-12073 GCA_004027715.1 Plecturocebus donacophilus | reverse complement strand
GTATATACGCACCCATTACAGGAGCACCCAGATACATAGGGCAAGTTCTTAATGACTTACAAAGAGACTTAGACTCCCACACAATAATAGTGGGAGACTTTAACACTACACTGTCAATATTAGATCAACAAGATAGAAAATTAACAAGGATATCCAGGACTTGAACTCAGACCTGGAACAACTAGACTTAACAAATATTTACAGAACTCTCCTGCCACAAATCCACAAAACATACATTTTTCTCAGTATCACATTATACCTATTTTTAAAGTGACCCCATAATTGGAAGTAAATCACTCCTCAGCAATTGCATAGCATTTCACAGGTTTAAATAAAATATTGGTTGGCTGCTTATTTGTTATTTTCATCCCCTATTCCTTCCTGTCTCCATTGTTAAGCACAATTATTGGCATAAAAGAGGTTTTTAATACCCATTTTTAGACTGCATTCTAGCCTGGGCAATAAAACAAGAACCCCATTCTCTCTCCCTCTTTCTCTTCCTCTTTCTTTCTCTCTTTCATTCTTTTTTTTCTTTCTTTTGCTGTTTCTTTCTTTCTCCTTTTCTTTTTCTAAAAAAAATAAAAATAAAAATAAAATAAACACTTCCAAATTTGTTGTATGCTTTTACTTAATAACCAGAGCCTTTTAATCATTATTTTCAATAATTTTATACAGGGGTTTTTTTGTTGTTATTTCTTGGAGATAAACTTTATAAGCTCCTTACACAGCTTTTCTGGTAGTTCTGCCTTCACAAACTTTCTTTTTAATGGCAAAAGATAAGAAGAAAATATCAAAACATATTAAAAATTACAGTAATGAAATAAGGGAAGTATTGGTACACAGATAGATACAAAATATAGTAAAATGTATAGCACTTCCATGTGACATGCAATATCCATGAATTCCTGTTATCCCTTATCAGAGAAGTGAAGGGTGGCTAAGTTGAGAGTCAGGGGATCTTCTGGGAGGGCAGCGATGGTGAGAATACCCTACCACAGACACTGAAAGACCAACAGCCTAAACCAAGGGCCATATGGAGAACATGACTGAGACTCTGAGGGTTGTACAGCCAAGATGGGCCCACATCAACAAAGGAGAATGAGGAATTATAACCCATACTATATAGTATATTCTATATACCAATAAGGAAAAGGTCCACAACCAAAGCTTATGAAAAGATAATTCATAGAAGGAAATATGTGGCCAATAAAATATGAAAAGATTCTCAACTCATAGTCAGGGAAAATAGATTGCTTTAAAATACATCATTTCTTTAAGATTTCTACTAGTTTGACAAAAATATAAAAGTTGATACTATTCATTGTTGGTACAGCATGGAATGATGGTACTTTTATGTATTCCCGGAGGAACCTGTGCTATGATTTGGACATGATTTGTGAGGCCACATCAAGTCTCCTGTTGAAATTTGATTCCCGGTGTTGGAGCTGGGGCTTGATGGGAGGCATTAGGGTCATGGGGGCAGATTTCTCATGAATGGCTTGGTACCATTCCCATGAGCGTGAGTGAGTTCTCAGTCTTCATTTCTGTGATAACTGGTTGTTGAAAAGAGCGTGGCCCCTCCTCCCCTCCTCTCTCTCACTTCCATTCTCTTGCCATGCTGACCTCTGCACCTGCTGGCTCCCCTTTCCTTTTGGCCATGGTGGAAGCAGCCAGAAGCCCTCAACAGAAGCAGATGCAGGAGCCATGCTTCTTGTACATCCTGCAAAACCATGACCCAAATAAACCTATGTTATATAAATATTTTACAGGGTTTGAATCTTTTTGTCAACAGTAAAAAAGTATATATATACATATATAAATAACTGTTGACAAAAAGAATTATAACCCATACTATATAGTATGTAAAATATTTGAAGAGATTTATTCTGAGCCAAATATAAATGACCATGGCCCATAACCCAGCCCTCAGGAGGCCCTGAGAACATGTGCCCAAGATAGTTGGGGTACAGCTTGGTTTTATATATTTTAGAAAGGCATGAGACATCAATCAAATACACTTAAGAAATACATTGGTTTGGTTCAGAAAGGTAGGCAACTCAAAGTGGGGGTCGGGGGATAGAGGGCTTTCAGGCTATAGGTAAATTTGAACATTTTCTGACTCACAATTGGTTGAATTCATCTAAAGACCTGGGATCAATAGAAAGGAAATGTTCCCATTAAGATAAAAGATTGCAGAGACCAAGGTTCTTTTGAAGTCTTATAGTGGCTGCCCTTGGAGACAATAAATGACAAATGTTCCCTATTCAGACTTTTAAAAGGTGATAGACTCTTAATCTCTTCAGAATTGGGAGGACATGGAAGAAAAAGATCTGGCTATGCTATTAGAGATTCTTTACACATGCACATTTCCCCCCAAAAAGGACAGCTTTGCAGGACCATTTCAAAACAAGCCAAAGAAACATGTTTTGGGGTAAAATATTTTGACTTTCTTCTTGGTCACGCAATGTTATGCCAGAGTCAGATTGGAAAGTCAGTCATGATCTGTAGGGTTAAATAAAACCCATCTGATAAGAATTTATGGTTTGTAGGGCATGACTCCCCAGACCCCTTAGATAGAAATTTGGGCAAAATTAAAAAAAAAAAAAAATCAGACCTTAGTCCACATTATCCTGCCAGATATTTCTCTATAGTAACACAAATGGTCTAAGACAGCCTGTAAGTTAATAACCAGGGCAGAGACCACGCATTGTCCACCAAAGCCCACTCTCCCCTCATTTAGGCACACAGCTAGACTACAATGCTGGGCACTAATGTAGTCAGGAGTACAGGTAATAAGTTCTCTCCAAAAGACCATGAGAAGTGATGTGAGTCACGTGTGTGCCGGCCTGACTATAAAAACCTTCTGTGCACACACTCCAACCCCTTCCTCTTCCACAGCCTGGGCGCAGATAATGTTTTCAAAGTTTTAAGTTGCTGGAAACAGGTTTATAACGTCGGGAAAAATCCACACTGAGACAATGGATCACTCAGCAAGGCTAGTTTACTTCCTGCAGGAAGGGTACAACTCACCGGCAGCCTTGCCATGAGAGCACACCTGAACAAGGAGACAGGGACATTTATAACTTTCATAGCCTGATGCAATCATCCTACTGCTGTGTCCAGTTTCCACTGGCCAGAACGGGACCTCACATTCTCTGCTTAACCCGATTGGCTAAAAACTTGGAAATGTTTTAAAGAAGCAAAGGCAGAGGAGAACAAAGGAAAAGCGGAAGTAACTTGAGGAATGCTTAGAGAAGCAATAAGATTTTCAAATAAGGAAGGAGAATAAGCTTTGACCTAAGACTTGCCTGGGCTTGTCCAGGCATGTCAGGGCAAATATCCAGGTTAAAGTGTAAGAATTTAGAACGTGGGATGCACTTATTTATTTATTATGATTAACAGCTACTTAAGATTATTAGCAAAAGCTTCCAAGTAAATTAACCTTTGAAGAAACTATTACTTATTCATAATGAACTAAGAGGAAAGCTTTGAAGAGGTGTTGTACTGAACCAAGCACAGAAAGTCAACACCAAGACAAAAGTATGCCAAATTGTAGGGTCTTTATTGCCGGTGACCACGGAGGACTCATGTCTCTCCAACCCGTGGCCCTGAAAGGAGGGTGTCAAAACCTTTTATGCCCACCTTCGGGGTAAGGGTGTGTGGTGGGGGTGAAGGGATTCAGACATTTAGGAGATTTCGTAAATCATCTCCCAGGCAGAGAGGAGGGTGTGGGTCTCCGGACATTCCAAGGGCTAGAGGACATTTTGTCACTTCGATTGTTACCTAAGTGGCTTACAGAAGTCAAGGTAAGCGTTTAGTTTGCACGTTATCTGGGTAGTAGGGGAAATAACAGATCTTAGTTACTTATTACAAGGCGCAGGGGCCAGGATGGAATTAGCTTGGGCTGCTTATTCTGGTCACTACCGGTAAGCAAAGGCTAGCGATTCTGGCAGTTACTGATAAGGAAGGTGAGCAGCTTTACATAGTTTGCAGAGCAAACTAGCAGTTTTATTTACAGAAGCCAAGGCCAGCAGTTATTGTGAGGAGAATGGGGCAGCTGTTACAACTTATTTTAAAACATAGCTTTGTCTTTTACAAAATGGTATTGTTCAGGCTCTAACTCTAGGCCAGCTATAGCACAGAGGAACCTTTTATTTATTCTTATTTCCTACATTAGTTGACATTCCTGAACGACAAGAAAAGAGCCACCCACCAACCTGACACTGTTTAGCGTTGCCACTTCATGTTGATTAAGCCCTTGGAATTTTCTGGACCATCTGCTGCCATGACCTATCCTAACTTAACAAACGGAGTTGTTTAGCTTTCTAGCAGGACAATTTGGCCTCCTCCTTTAAAATGTAATGTGCATCCCAGTGAGCCAGCAAGTCTCCTGGTTACCTCTCCTAAAGTAATATTACAAGTGGCCCAAGAGTGAGCTATACAAAGACACTATAGCATTGCTTATTATATAAAACATTATTTGTAATGTGCCCAAAAAAGATCTACCTAAACATAACAGAACACTGCTTATTTAGAAGACATGGGAAATAAGACAATAATGAAGATAAGCCAGGCGCTGTGGCTTACAACTGTAATCCCAGCACTTTGAGAGGCCAAGGCAGGTGGATCACTTGAGGTCAGGAGTTCAAGAGTGGTCTGGCCAACATGGTGAATCCCTGTCTCTACTATAACTATAAAAATCAGCCGGGCATGGTGGCGCACACTTGTAATCCCATCTACCAGGGAGGCTGAAGCCAGAGGATTGTTGAATCCAGGAGGCAGAGGTTGCAGTGAGCCAAGATTGTGCCACTGCACTCCAGCCTAGACATCAGGGTAAGACTCTGTCTCAAAGAAAATAAATAAATAAATAATGAGTACAAAATAAAAATAAATGAGACTGTACATGGATCAGGGATGAAACAAAGAGTATAATTAGCTCAATTTTAAGATTGATACATACATACACACACATTTTGGTACATGTGTAAAATAAAATACTATAAAATAGTTAAAAGAATGGATATATCTACATATGCTGACATTGAAAAAGCTCCACAATATATTGTTAGTTAACCAAAAAAGCAACTTGCAAAATGTAATACTGTGTTAAAAAAAAATAAAACTTGTAGATTGAATCCGTGTATTCAGTTGTTTCTACCAACCCTCCACAACTCAGACATTGACCTCTTCGAATTTGGTAGAAAATGTTCTCTTCTGCTACAGAGATCATCAAGGGGAGAAAAGAGCCAATTAGTTCTCCTTTCTGTGAGTTTGATGATCATTCAGCCCTCTGCCCTCTGGGCCCGAACCCAGGCTTTATGGCATGTAGACAGCCTTTGGCAACTAATTATTCCCTAAGGAGTTGAGGCAGAGAGTTAAGAAAAGTTTTCAAAGAAGCAAATTAATGTCATCTCTTGGGGGTTCTTCCGAGCTACCTGAGAACTTTTTTTTACCTCCTTGAGATTCTCAGGAGCTTCAGGTTTGTAATTGAAGGCTTGATTGGAGGTTGGGAAAACACATCCTCACTAAATGTTCAAGTCACTGTTAAGCCAGGACTTAGGGTTCCAGATTCCTCCTATAACCATACTGTGGGCCAAAATTAAGACATAATCTTTTACCAGTATCCCTTTTAGGTCCACAACAACACATTTGGAAGCAGTTGGGCCACCGTATCAATGCAGAAAAACAGAGACCATTCCTTTCTCCCCTGCTCCTTCCCCACACAGGTTGCTCTGGAAGGGGAGAGGACACTGCCATTTATGGAATCCCTGCTGTGCACTGGTCACTGGACTAAGCACTTTATTCAATGTCCCGACAAATGTGGTGGAGAATGTCAACATCCACCAACATCCACAATTATCTTCTTCCTGGGCATGCAGCTAAATGCCATTTTCCTTTCAATGGAATGTGGATGAGAGTGATACACAGATGTCCGTTGGTATCCACAGGGGATTGGTTCCAGGACCCTGGTAGACACCAAAATCTATGGATGCTCAAGCCCTTTATATAAAGCGATGTTGCATTGTCATATAAATTATGCACATTATATAAAGTGTTGTTGCATTGTCATATAATTATGCACATCCTCCTCGTACTTTAAATCATCTGGATGACTTATACTGAATATAGTGCAAAGACTATACAAATGGGTGTTATATTGTATCTTTTATTTTATGTTTTATTATTATATTGCTATTATTTTTTATTTTAGATGTTTGTGGGTTTTATTGATGGATTTTTTTCCCCAAATATTTTCAATATGCAGTTGGTTGAATCCGTGAATGCAGAACCCGTGAGTACAGAGAATCAACTATATGTCACTTCCAAACTTGGCCATAAAAACCTCCCACACATTGTCTTCAGCCTTCTCTTCTTCTCCCAGCTGAATGGTGACACTCTTGAGAGGTTTCGGTTAAAGGTTGTACAACTCCTACCAGCCTAGGTTCTTGAGTGGCTGCCAACCACATGAAACTGGGATACAAGAATAAGCCATTGAGATCAAGGGATCGTTTGTGATGGCAGCCATTAATTTACCCCAATTCCTACAATCTATCTCAACACCTGGAAAATAAAAATTAAATCACCTTTTTTTTAATTCAAACAATGGCTCAAGGCCTCACCTGTCTTGTTAGCAGGAAGTCCATTATCTCTCACACAATGCCAGACCCCATCTCCATCCCAAATTGGCCAAGAACTTCCTAGAAACACTCAGTCAAAAGGACTCCTGCTTCCAAAAAGACTATTTGTGATTTGGCTAATGAAAGCAGGGCCATTATCTGATTGTATGGAAGTAGGCAGGCCAAACTGGGGAATGATATCATTTAATAGGCAAGAAATAACAGCAGTAGCCTTTTCTGTTCCAGTAGGGAAGGCTTCAATCCACCCTGTGAAGGTATCCACCCGTACAAGAAGATATTTAAATTTTTTGACATGGAGCATAAGAGTAAAGTCAATTTGCCAATATTGCATGGGAGTAAATCCTCGGCTTGATGGGTAGGAAAAGGAGGAGGTTTTAAAAATCCTTAGGAGTTGGCAGAGAGGCAAATGGAGCACTGAGATTGATTGTTTTAAGGATGGACTTCCATGAGGGTGAGAGGCTCTCAGAGATGGGCTAAAGGCTTATAACCTACACGAAAGTGGTTATGGAAGGAAGAGAGGATAGAATGAGCTTGCGAGGCAGGAAGAAGGAATTTTCTGTGATTTAAAACCAATTACCTTGAGTGGGGAGGGACTGATACTTTGATGATTCTGAGGTTGAATAAAAAGGATTAATTGATGAAAAAGAAAAATACTGTCCACTAGGTGGGGATAGCAGTGCGTTGGCTGCTTTCCCAGCTGTCTCGTCAAGATTTCCTTGAGCAATGGGATCTGAAGATTTTTGGTGTCCTTTACAGTGGATAACCCTGGCCTTAGCTGGGAGAAGAGCAGCTTTAAGGAGGGCCTTTATTAAAGCAGCATTGATAATGGAAGATCTTTGTGTAGTGAGAAAACCTATTTCTGCCCATACGACAGCATGGTGATGGAGGATGTGGAAGGCATATTTGGAATCAGTATAGTTATTTACTCTGAGCCCTTTGGCCAGGGTAAGAGCACTTGTGAGTGCTATTAATTCGGCCTGTTGAGAAGTAGCAGATGGAGGGAGAGTGGCAGCTTTAATGATAGAAATATGGGAAACAACAGCGTAGCCAGCCTTTCCTGGAGAGGACTGGTCAGGTTTGGAAGAGCCGCCATCAATAAACCATGTGTGATCAGAGTCTGGAATAGGGGAAAGAGAGATGTGGGGAAAAGGGAAAACAGCAGTATGTACTAGGAGATGCAGTTACGCCGTGCAGGAGTAGCATTTATGTTTGGTATTAGGTGAGAGCCTGGATTAAAATCGGGGCCATGTGCAAGTCACAGTGGGAGTTTCAATAAAGAGCGAATAGAGTTGGACGAGACGTGGGGCAGACAGCAGATGTGGAAGATGAGAAGAGGATATTAAAGCCTGGAGATTGTGAGAAGGGTATAAAGTCAGTGAAGAGTAGCCTGTGATTTTGAAAGCTTCCAGAAGAATTAGGGTGGCTGCCACGGTGGCCTGCAAACCCTGGGGCCAGGCTAGGGCAGTGAGGTCCAGTTGCCTAGAGAGAAAAGCAACAGGGCACGGACCGGGCTCTTGAGTAAGAACTCCAACCGCACAGCCCTGGATTTCAGCAGAATATAATGAAAAGGGTTGAGACAAACTGGGGAGAGCTAGAGAGTGGGGGCCGTTTTTAGAGCTGTCTTTAAGGAGCGAAAGGAGGAGTGAGGAAAGGAGTTAGGATCAACAGGGCCGGATAAGTTTCCTTTCGTGAGTTTATACAATGGCTTAGTTAGAACTGCAAAACCCGGTATCCAGAGGCGAAAGTAGCCGACCACCCGGGAAGAAGAGAAGCTGTTGTTTGGGAGAGGGGGTTGGGGTGCCAGAGACTAGCTGGACCCGATGGCTAGGGAGAACTTCTCGCTGACAAGTTTCATAAGAGGGGCCGCACAGCAAAGGGTCGTCTGCATATTGAATAAGGTGGGAAGTAGAGGGGCAGAAAGAGAGTAAATCGTGAGCGAGGGCCTGACTGTAGTGTGGGCTGTCCCTGAAACCCTGAGGCAGGATGGTCCAGGTGAGTGGTTGTGACTGGTGAGTCTCAAGGTCAGTTCAGGTCAAGGCCAAGAGAGGCTGAGAGGAGGGGTGTAGGGGATGGTGAAAAGGCATCTTTGGGATCAAGGACAGAATAATGGGTTGTGGAGGGAGGAATTGAGGGCAGAAGAGTATATGGGTTTTGCACCACTGGATGTATAGGGAGGACAGTTTGATTGATGAGGCGGAGGTCCTGAACCAGCCGGTTAAGACTTGTCCGGGTTTTGGACAGGCAGGATAGGAATGTTGTAAGGAGAATTGCTGGGTTTTAAGAGGCCATGCTGTAACAGGTGGGTGATAACAGGTTTTAGCCCTTGCAAAGCTTGCTGAGGGGTAAGGCACTGCCTTTGGTCAGGGTAGGGATGATTGGGTTTTAATGGAATAATAATAGGCTTATGTTTAGTGGCCAGAAACGGAGTAGATGTAACCCAGACCCTCGAGTTGAGATTTAGGGATATGAGAGGGGGTTGTGGGGAAGTCTTAGAACTCAGCAAGGGTGGCTATAAGATGGGGCCGGAGTCCAGGAATAATTAAGGAAGCAGACAATTTAGTTAAGATATTTTGGCCTAGTAAAGGGACCGAGCATGTAGGAATGACCAAGAAGGAGTGGGAAAAGGAGTGTGGCCCTAGCTGACGCCAAAGCTGGGGGGTTTGGAATGGTCTAGAAGCTTGGCCGTCAATTCCCACAACAGTCGTGGATGCCCGAGAAACTGGCCCTTGAAAGGAGGGTAGAGTGTTGTGGGCAGCCCCGGTGTTGACGAGGCAGGGGACGGACTACCCTCCATGGTAAGAGTTACCCGTAGCTCCGCGTCCGTGATGCTCCAGCGTTCTCCAGGAGCGTCCAGGTGGCCTCAATCTTCACGGCCAGGCCACGGAGACCCGGGAAGGAGCCGGCTGGGGCTCCAGGTGCCGCTGAGGCATTGGTAATGCGGGTCGGGCAGTCCGACCTCCAATGGGGCCCCTTGCAAGTAGGACGTGGCTTGCGAGGGGCAGGGGGCTGCCGACAGGCGTGTTGCCCAGTGGCCAGCGTGCAGGCACTTGTAGCAGCTGCGATCCCGGGCTGCGGGCATTCAGTGGCCCAGTGGCCAGGTTTCTGGTGGTTGAAGCAAGGCCCTGGAGGGGAGCGTTTCGGTAACTTGCCTGGCGGTTGCGGCTTAGCTGACCGAGCGAGGTTCTTCTTACCGCAGAGGCCAACAGGTGCAGCTCTGAAATGCGCTGCGCTCGGTTTCCTCCTCTCCCTGTTGTTAAATACCTTAAAGGGAAGGTAGACTAAGTCTTGTTGTGGGGTTTGAGGGCCTGCATTTAACTTTTGGAGCTTTTTTCTAATATCAGGGGCACACTGTGTAATAAACTGCATATTTAGAATGAGGCAGCCTTTTGCCCCTTCTGGATCTAGGCAGTGAAGCGCCTAAGGGTGTCAGCCAGGCGGGCCATGAATCGGGCGGGGTTTTTATTCTTGCCTTGGGTGGTTTTTTTAAGCTTGTCATAATTGACAGATTTGTAAGCTGCCTGTTTAAGTCCTTTAACTAAGCAAGAGATTATGTAGTTACACCTGGCAAGATCAGGTGAGCCCACCTGGTATTGCCATTGGGGTTCCTCCTTAGGTACTGCCCTGATGCCCTCTTGAAAGGCTGGCTTGTGGTGTTTGCAGACGTTAGCATTAGACTGAGCCAGAGAAAAAGCTCTATCTCATGCATCTGGTGAAAGAGTGCAAGTTAGCCTGACATTTAAGGCATTCCAGGTTAAATTACAGGATTGAGTTACGTATTGGAACTCTTGGATATATTTAGTAGCGTCTGATGCAAAGGATCCTAAACGCTGATTTATTTGGGGCAGATTAGATAAAGAAAAAAGAACATGAACTCTGATTATGCCTTTGGCTCCAGCCACCTCTTGAAGGGGAAACTGCTGAGCCGGGGAGGGGGAGCTAGTTTGTAGACTGAATTGTGCCCGGGAGGAGTGTGGGAAGGAGAATTGACAGAGGAGGCCTGGGGGGTCGGGGAGGGGGCGGGGGGGGGGCAGGATTCCGCTTGGCCTGTTGGGGAGCAGCCTGAGGAGGTGGGGAAAGGTCAGAAGGGTCTATGCAGAGGGCAGACTGCACTGGCGGCAGGGACGGGGGCGCAGATGGGAGAGAAGGAAGGAAAATTTGAGAGGGATCACACTGGGAACAGAGGCTGAGAGTGGATCGAAGTGTAAAAAATGCTTGGACGTAGGGTATTTCAGACCATTTGCCCACATTGCGACAAAAATTGTCTCAATTTTGTAAAAGAAAGAGGTCGAAGGTGCCGTTTTTTTGGCCAGTTGGAGCTGTTTCTTAACTTGTATTGTGGCCACGCAGTGTTACAGAAGATGAGACGTTTGGGTTTTAGGTCAGGAGACAGCTGAAGAGGCTTGAGGTTTTTTAGAACACAGGCCAGCGGAGAGGAGGGAGGGATAGAGGACGGACGACTGCCCATGGTTCTGGAAAGGCAGCAGAGACGAGGAAAGTGGGCATGCAACCCGGCCGCCCAACAGGCGTCCCTAGTGGAGCCTGGGTTGAACCTCTCCTTGGTGCACGGTCAAAGAGAGCATCCTCTACTGCCACCAACATCAGCCAGGAGCCTGGTGGGCGAGTGACGAGGGTGAACGCCTCCCCAATAGTCAAACCCCTGGGGAAAACTGGGTCCCCGGGTTCCTGACCTACAGAGGATGTTTCCACTCCTGAACCACACAGAAGAACCTCGTTTACCTGATTTTCCTTGTCTTTGTGGTAGAAAAAGGACGAAACCGAAAGGGGGAGGAAGTAAAGGAAAAGACAGAAGGATGGGGAAAAAAAAGGAGAGACTGCTTACCAAAATAGCTGCTGGTGTGCGTCTGTGGGCTGGTCCGATGACCCCAGGTCCGTAGGTAAACCTCTTTATGAAAGTTGGAACAGGGGGCTCATCTCCCGTGGGAGTTCCCCGGGTTTCCGCACCAAATGTTCTTCACTTCCAAGAGTACTAAATATTAAATGCACTTGATAAAGAGATTTTCCAAACAGGTTTTGTGTGTGCAACAAGGCCGTTTTATTTCTCGCTTCGGTGCAAGCGGGCCAAATCCAAGAAAGGACAGGTGAAGGGATAAGGTAGGAATTGGCTTTATAGGTTGGGGTTGTTTTTTGGGGGGTGGGGTGTTGCAGAGTAAGATCAGCTACAGTGGTAGGGGCAAGGAGTATACATGACCACAGGTTCAGTTACAATGGTGGGTGGACATGAGGCAGAAGAACAGTTAAGATGGCAGGATGGGTGAGAGCTATTCACATTATCATAAGAACAGTTAAGATGGCAGGATGGGTGTGAGGTATTCACATTATCATAAGAACCGTTAGGATGGCAGGATGGGTGCCAGGTATTCACATTATCATAAGAACAGTTAAGATGGCAGGATGGGTGAGAGGTAATCACATTA
>PVKP010026341.1:0-32600 GCA_004027715.1 Plecturocebus donacophilus | reverse complement strand
TGTATGTTCTTCACATGTACCCCAAAATCTAAAATGCAATAAAAAAAAGAAAAAAAAAAAGAGCAGTACATTTTTTAACAATTTGTACATTGAAGAGTATTCAGATTATAATGGCATTTTGATTATCATTTTCTGTCTTATCTAGGCATTTCTCTATTTAAGAATTGAGTTCTGAGTGTTCAAGATTTTAGTCCTGGCTCATTGTTTAAATCTCATTAAGACTGCAAAAAAATAGCCTTAAAGAGTAACATGCCATGATTTCCTCATTTATAAAACAGAAAGATTGCTGGGTATAGTGGCTCACACCTGTAATCCCAACATTTTGGGAGGCTGAGGCAGGAGGTTTGCTTGAGCCCAGGAGTTTGAGACTAGCCTGGGCAACATAGTGAGACCACATCTCCAACAAAAGAAAATTAAAATTAGCCTGGCATGGTGATGTGTACCTACAGTCCCAGCTACTCAGGAGGCTGAGGTGGGAGGATAGCTTGAACCTGGGAGGTTGAGGCTGCAGAGAGCTATGATCATGCCACTATACTCCAGCCTGGGCAACAGAGTGAGATCCTATCTCCAAAAAAAAAAAGAAAGAAAGAAAGAAAGAAAGAAAAGAAAAGACACAGACAACCATTTTCCTGCTTAATTCTTCTGACTGTATTTTTAAAATACCATAATCATTTGTAAAATTACTCTGAAAAATTATTACATTACCCAAGGAAATGCTGGAGGAAAGTTTTCAAAGCTACTGTTTGGGTTAGAAATAGTTTAATATGTAGCTTTTCTTTCTGGCATTAATTAGATAAAGCAGCAATTGTCTTTTATTTATTTTTTTTTTAGGCAGGGTCTTGCTCTGTTGCCCAGTCTGAAGTGCAATGATATGCTCATGGCTCACTGCAGCCTTGAACTTCCAGGCTCAAGCCCAGCTCAGCCTTCCCAGAAGCTGGGACTACAGGCATGTACCACCACACCCAGCTAAATTTTTGTTTTTGTTATTGTAGAGACAGTCTTCCTATATTGCCTAGGCTGGTCCTGAATTCCTGGGCTGAAGCAATTCTGTTGCCTCTGCCTCCCAAAGTGTTGGGATTATAGCTATGAGCCACTGTGCCTGGCCACAGTTGTCTTTGAGGCTTTTTCCACATTTGTGCCCAAAGGACATTATCAACCAGTAGAATTCTCAGCTTTCTGTGCTTTATAAAAGATAAACAAATGTAGAAATCACACCATAAAGTCAAAACTTTAGTATTAAGAGGCATGACAATGTGTCATTTATACAACAACATATCAAAAAGCTTATCTACCACGATCAAGTAGGCTTCGTTCCGAGGATGCAAGGCTGGTTCAACATATGCAAATCAATAGCCATAATTCATCATATAAACAGATCTAATGACAAAAATGATCTGATTATCTCAATAGACACAGAAAAGGCCCTCAATAAAATTTTACATTCCTTCATGTTTAAAATACTCAATAAACCAAGTGTTGAAGGAACATACCTCAAAATAATAAGAGCCACTTATGACAAACCCACAGCAAATATCATACTGAATGGGTAAAAGCTAGAAGCATTCCCCTTGAAGAATGGCACACGACAAGGATGCCCTCTCTCACATAGTATTGGAAGTTCTAGCCAGGGCTATCAGGCAAGAAAAAAATATATAGGGTATTCAAATGAAGAGAGGAAGTCAAATTGTCTTTGTTTGCAGATGACATAATCCTATGCCTAGAAAGCCCCATCGTCTCAGCCCAAAAGCTTCTTAAGCTGATAAGCCACTTCAGCAAAAGTCACAGGATACAAAATCAATGTGCTAAAGTAACAAGCATTCCTGTACATCACCAGGCAAGCAGAGAGCCAAATCATGAATGAACGCCCACTCACAATTGCTATACAAAGAATCAAATACATAAGAATTCAGCTAACAAGGCAAATGTAGGACCTCTTCAAGGAGAACTGCAAACCACTGCTCAAGGAAATAAGAGAGGACACAAACAAATGGAAAAACATTTCATGCTTATGGACAGGAAGAATCAATATTGTGAAAATGGCCATACTGCCCAAAGTAATTTATAGATTCAGTACTATTCTAATTAAACTACTGTTGATATTCTTCACAGAATTAGAACAAAGTATTTTAAAATTCATGTGGAACCAAAAAAAGAGCTCTTAGAGCCAAAACAATCCTAAGCAAAAAGAACAAAGCTGGAGACCTTACGCTACCAAACTTCAAACTATATTACAAGGATATAGTAACAAAAATAGCATGGTACAGGCGTAAAAACAAACACATAGACCAGTGAAACAGAATAGAAAACTCAGGAATAAGGCCTCACATCTACAACCATCTGATCTTCAACAAACCTGACAAAAGCAAGGAATGGGGAAAGATTTCCCAATGTAATACATGGTGTTGGGAGAACTGACTAGCCCTATGCAGAAAATTGAACCTGGACCCCTTCTTTACACTTTACAAAATTTAACTCAAGATGGATCAAAGACTTAAATGTAAAACCCAAAACCATAAAAATCCTAGAAGAAAATCTGGGCACTACCATTCAGGACATAGGCACAGGCAAAGATTTCATGCCAAAATCACCAAAAGCAATTGCAACAAAAGCAAAAACTGACAAATGGGATCTAATTAAACTAAAGAGCTTCTGCACAGCAAAAGAAACTATCGCCAGAGCCAACAGGCAACCTACAGAGTAGGAGAAAATTTTTGCAATCTATCCATCTGACAAAGGTATAATGTCCAGAATCTTCAAGGATCTTAAACAAATTTACAAGAAAACAAAAATTTACTCCATTAAAAAGTGGGCAAAGGACATGAACAGACACTTCTCAAAAGAAGACATTCAGGTGCCCAACAAACATTTAAAAAGCTCAACATCACTGATCATAAGAGAAATATAAATCAAAACCACAGTGAGATACCATCTTATGCCAGTCAGAATTGCAATTATTAAAAAGTCAACAAACAACAGATGCTGGCAAGATTGCAGAGAAATAGGCATGCTTTTTCACTGTTGATGGGAATGTAAACTAGTTCAGCCATTGTGGAAGATGGTGTGGTGATTCCTCAAAGATCTGGAACCAGAAATACCATTTGACCCAGCAGTCCCATTACTGAGTATATACCTGAAGGAATATAAATTATTCCATTACAAAGATACATGCACATGTATGTTCATTGCAGCCCTAGTCACAATAGCAAAGACATGGAATCAACCCAAATGTTCATCAATGATAAACTGGACAAAGAAAATGTGATACATATATACCATGGAATACTATGCAGCCATAAAAAGGAATGAGATCATGTCCTTCACAGGGACATGCATGGAACTGGAAGCCATTATCCTCAGCAAACTAATGGAGGAACAGAAAACCAAACACTGCATGTTCTCACTTATAAGTGGGAGTTAAACAATGAGATCACGTGGACACAGGGAGGGGAACAACACACACTGGGACCTGTTGGGGTTGGGGTTAGGGGAGGAAGAGCATTAGGAAAAATAGTCAATGCATGCTGGACTTAAAACCTAAGTAATGGGTTGATAGGTGCAGCAAACCACCATGGCACACATTTACCTGTGTAACAAACCTGCACATCCAGCACATGTACCCCGGAATTTAAAATGAAAATGAAAAAAACCTCATAATTTTGCTAGCATATTTAAAATAAAACATCAGTATATGACTACATATACTCAATCAAAGCATCCATTTGTTAAACATGGAGTTTATAATGATGCAGAGAATGAGTTCAGTGAGTTGCTTGGATCCCTTTCACGTGGATG
Organism: Plecturocebus donacophilus; assembly: GCA_004027715.1. Lineage (NCBI taxonomy): Eukaryota > Metazoa > Chordata > Mammalia > Primates > Pitheciidae > Plecturocebus > Plecturocebus donacophilus. The sequence goes on along the minus strand of PVKP010026341.1, from coordinate 28,808 downwards.
CACTGAGAAAGTTCAGACTCCTAATTACAAGCTTTTTCTTCTTTACTTGGCCAAATCCTTGGTGATGAATTTTGTTTCTTCACCCTATTCTTCATTATTATTTCCTAAAGGATAAGAGCTGCTGATTATAGGAGACAGTAATAGAATTCTTTAGGGGTTTTGGTGTATAACTAACTCAGAAGTAAATGTCATATTACAAAAAAAGAAGCCTCTCATATAGCCTCAAGGGAGTACCATCCAACTAAAAGAGAAATCTGGTTTGGGAGGGAAAAGTTAAGAAATAAATCAGCCTTATGGATTAAGTTTAGAAAATAACTCTAGATGTTGTTATAAATATGTGGAATTCATAGACAAGAAATCAATGATTGAAAAAAACCTAAGGCTGCTTTTAAGAGACATGATTAAATATATAATGATATATAAGTTAAAAATAAAAAGATAGAATAAGATATAACGTGAAAACACTAAATCTTCTTTAAAAAATGTAAAGCCAGTGAATGGTGTCAGAACATATCACCCCAAAATATGCCACTTTGCCATGTTGATTATTTGAGCTAAAGGCAATTGAGAAACAGCAGATACAGAAAGGGGTCTCTTCCTTATAACTTTATGCCTAAAAGCAGGACATAAATTGCCTCTAAGGAAGGTGCCCTCCCTGTACCAGGAATAGAACATTCTTATCACCAGAGTTAAGGACTTGAAGCCATGATAAATCTGTACAAACAAACCTCACTAAAATAACCCTTATCTTCCATTAGTTTTCTCCATATATTTCTTAGTCACTTTCCACAATCTACCACTCTTAGCTCAAATCCCTTTTTCCTTTGTATTGTTTTATCTCCACAAGTTATTGCTCTTTATTAAAATAGTATATAAGCCTCCAGTCAATGCACTCCTTTGGGGTTTTTATTTCTATGAAGTTTCCTTTGCCATGTAAAAATATTAACATTAAATAAAATTTCTGTGCTTTTTCTCTTGTTAATCTGTCTTTTGTCAGCTTAATTTATAGGTTCCAGGCATTAAAGCTAAGAGAGTAAAGAAAAAATTTTTTTCTACACTGGTGTAGATTTTTAAGCAAAAAATACCATCAGGGATAAAGAATGACATTACATAATGATAAGAGATTCAATGCACACAAAAGATAATTGTACATTTATTGGTACCTAACAGGAAAGCCACAAAATATATAAAGCAAAGATTGACAAGATTAAAAGAAGAAATAGACAAATCCACTACTAAAGTGGAAACAAGTAACTCACCTCATTTGCTGATGAAAAAAGCAAAAATCAGTAAGGATATAGAAAACCTGAACTATGTGATTAACAAACTTTACTTGATTGACATAGATAAAATGCTGTACCCAACAACTTCAAATGTGTGCATGCTTTTTAAGCACTCATGAAATGTAAAAATGATAAATGTTGGGACATACAGTAAGTTTCAAATTTCAAAAAACTAAAATTGTGCCAAGTACATTCTCCGACAATAAGAAACAAAAATCAATAACAAAAAGAAAATTTCCCATGTAAATGGAAATTAAGAAATAAACTAATAAATATTTCATATATCAAATGAAAAATCATAATTGAATTCAGAAAACAATTCCTGAATGATAATAAAAATATAACATATCAAAACTTATGAGATTCACCAAAAGCAAAACTTAGAAGGAAAAAGTACAGCCTTAAATGCATTTGTTAGAAACTAAGATTCATCTCGGCAAGGTCTGAGAAAAAAAAAAAGAAAGAAAGCTAAAAAACAATGATCTAAGCATCCAAAGGTAGAGCTGTGAAAAAAGGAAGAAACTGATATAGAAAATAAGCATTCAGGAAAAGGGATCCACAAAGTTAAAGTTTAAAGTTAGCTCTTTGAAACAGCTATAAAATTAGCAAACTCCTAATAAGACTAGACGTTTATTAAGGCAAGGGTCACAAGAACAAATATTAGGAGGAAAAATATGTCAACATGTCTAAAGACATTAAAATATCTCAGGATAATATGATCAAATTTATACCAAACAATTGGAAAGTTTAAATTTAAAACACCATTTACAATACACGTAAATGCAAACATATAATTTTTTTCTTTTTTTCTATAATTGTTCTATAAGTATTAGAAAATTGATTGTATCATTTAAAACCTCTCTTCAATAAAAGTTTTAGGCCAGATGGCTTAAGTGATGTCTTTACCAAGCATTTAAGGAAGATAATATGCCAAACTTTATCACCCATTTCCGTAGAATAGAAACACAATAAATAACTACTGGTTGCTTTGTGGGATCCGAATAACCGTGATTCCAAACTCTAAGGAGGGCAAAACAAGAATCTAATGATTTCAAACAAGAATGTTTTTCATGAATATGGTTGTGAAACTCCCCAAAATAAAAAATAAAGCCAGTTATATATTAAAAAGTGTAATTCTTATGACCAAGCTAGGTTTACTCCAGAAATGCAAGATTGGTTTAGCATTCAAAAATCAATTAATGGGCCAGCCTCAGTGGCTTACACCTGCAATCCCAGCACTTTGGGAGGCTAAGGTGAGCTGATCACTTGAGTTCCAACATGGTAAAACTCTGTCTCTGCTAAAAATACAAAAATTAGCCAGGTGTGGTGGCATGTACCTGTAGTTCCAGCTACTTGGGAGGCTGGGGCAGGAAGATCGCCTGAGCCCAGGAGAAGGATGTTGCAATGAGCTGAGATCATGCCACTGCACTCCAGCCTGCACAACAAGAGTGAGACCCTGTCTCAAAAAATAAATAAATAAATGTTATAAAATGCATTAACAGATTACAGGAGAAAAGCGATTTGATCATGTTCATAGGTCCAGGAAAACATTCAGTTAAAATCAAGATGGGCACAGTGGCTCACACCTGTACTCCCAGCATTTTGGGTGGCAGAGACAGGTGGATCGCTTGAGTCCAGCAATTTGAGACCAGGCTAGGCAACGTGATGAAGCCCCATCTTTACAAAATAATACAGAAAAGATTAACTGGGAGTGGTGGTACACACTTGTGGTCCCTGCTGCTCAGGAGGCTGAGACAGGAGAAGCACCCGAGCCTGGGAGGCAGAGGTTGCAGTGAGCCATGAGGTGCCACTGCACTCCAGCCTGGGTGACGGAGTGAGACTGTGTCTAAAAAAAAAAAAATCAATATCCATTCATAATTTTTTAAATAAAAAAAAAGAACTTAGCCAAGTAGGAATTGAAGGACACTTCCCTAATCTAGTAGAGGGCATCCACAAAATACCTACAGCATACTTCACGCTCAGTGATGGAAAGTTGAAAGCTTTCTGATGACAGTGAGACCAAGACAAGGTGCTGCTATTCCCCTTTTATTCAGCATCATACTGGAAGTCTTTGCTAGTGCAGAAAGTCAAAGAAAAGAAATACATGGTAAAGGATCGAAAACGAAGGTATGAAACTTATTTGTCACAGATGGTGAAATCGAATGCACTGAAAATCCAAAGAACCTATTGGTAAATCACTAAAATTAATAAGCAGTTCAGCAGGTTTTCTAGATCTGTGTCAAGTTATAAAAATGAAATGCATTTTACATACCAAGAACAGTTACTACATGAAGTGTTGAAATATACCTTTACCATACTACTAAAAAGAATATATGGCAACAAATCTGATCAGTGATGTGTAAAAAAATCTATACAGCAAGTTCTAAGATATTATTGAAAATAATTAAAGACCTGAGTAAATGGAAGGATATATTATGTTCAGGGATTGGAAGATGAATATATATTGTCCATTCTCCTCAAAATGATATATAGAAACAACCCATATTGTTTCCATTTGAAATATCAACAACATTTTTGTGGAAATTGACCAGTTGATTCTAACATGTAATATGGGAATGCAAAGAACTGCAAATGACCCAGACAGTTTGAAAAAGGTGAACAAAATTAAAGGACTTCTCTACAAGATATCAAGATTTATATAAAGCTACTTTAATTAAACGGTATTGTCTCAAAAATAGAAAAATAAGCCAGTGGAAAGAAAAGACTCATGGATATTTGGACAGCTGATTTACTACAAAGGTGACACAGCAAAACTGTGTGGCAAAGACAGCATTCAGTTACTTGGATACGCACATCTAATAAATCTTGAGGAAAAAGAAATCTAGACCCTCTACTCCACATCAATCAATTTCAAGTAGATTTTAGATAAAAATGTAAAAGACAAAACAATAGCATTTTGAAAAGATTACCTAAAATAGTATCTTCATAACCTCTGGATAGGAAAAGACTCTTTTGTTTTGTTTTGTTTTGTTTTTGAGATGGAGTCTCCTCTGTTGCCCAGACTGGAGTACAGTGGCACAATCTCGGCTCACTGAAACCTCTGCCTTCCAGGTTCAAGCAATTCTCCTGCCTCAGCCTCCCAAGTAGCTGGGATTACAGGTGTGCACCTCCATGTCCAGTTTCTTTTTGTACTTTCAGTAGGGACAGGGTTTCACCATGTTGGCCAGACTGATCTTGAACTCCTGACCTCAGGAGATCCACCCACCTCAGCCTCCCAAAGTGCTGGGATTGCAGATGTGAGCCACCGCGCCTGGCCAGATTTCTTAGGCAAAATACAAAAAGCACTTAACCATAAAGGAAAGAATTTATATACTGAACTACATTAAAATTGAAAAGTTTCCTTCAACCAAAGATACTATTAAGACCATGAAAACGTAAACTGAGGAGTAGACAAAGATTTTTGAAACCTATTTATCCAACCAAAAGCTCATATTCAGAATATCTAAAGGACCCTTATACTTCAATATGAGAAATGCAGTCAACCCCAAAAGTAAAGATACTTGAACAGGCACTTTACAAAAATGAATATTCCAAAGTCAATTTAAACACACGAAAGTGCTTTATCTCATTAGCAATTAGGGAAATACAAATTTAAATCACAATGAGATATCACTACACACCTAAATTGGCTTAAAAAAAACTGGCAATATCAAATGTTGACAAGGATATGAAAAAATTGGATCTTTTATAAACTTGCACGAGTGGTAGTGTCGGTACAATCACACTGGAAAACTGGCATAATCTTTTCAAGTTGAACATGCATATACTTGATAATTCAGCAATTTCACTCAGGCATACATAGTCAACAGGAATGCAGGCATGTTTGCAAATATTCATAATAACACTATTCATAATACCTCAGCACTGAAATAAATCCAAAGGTCTATCAACAGTAGAATGGGTAAAAACACTGTGGTACATTTAAGTGGAATTTATAAAAAGTAACCTTATATGTCTGACTTCTTTTACTTACATTTGTGAGATTCATCCATGTTATTGCAGGCTTCTGTTGTTGGGAGTCAGGATAGTGTTTTTGTCTTTGGAAAGAAGGGTGAGTCTGGTGGTTGGAGCAGCCACCAAGTGACTTCTGGGGTGATCAGTTTCTATCCTGATTTCTGTAGTGGTAGCATGGGTTTGTTCATTGTGTGATAATTATTCCATATGCTCATGGTTTGTACTCTTTCTGCTATGTATATGTCCAAAAAATGTGTTTTTTAAAAGGCAAAACAAATTTAAAAATTATTATTAAAATTATTACATGATGACATGTATCAAAACTAATATATCTGTCTGAAAGTGATGAATCTAAAACATTTCTTTCTGTAAATTCTAGGTAGTAAGTTCAGCTATTGAGGCCATTTCAAGGGTGTGACTAAATGACAATAGAAATCATTCTGTTGAATATGAGTTTAAAGTGATTTATTGCTCATTATTTCCCTCAAATACCTAGTGCTGTGGTTTGACTGTGTTCCCCAAAGTTCATGTGTTGGAAACTTAATCTCAATGCAACAGTGTTGAGAATTGGGACCTTTAAGAAGTAGTTAGGTCACAAGGCTCTGTTTTCATGAATGGATTAATTCTGTTATCTTGGGAGTAGATTACTTATCTTGAGTTGAGAGTGGGTTCCTGATAATAGCCCAGTTTCCAACCACTTCCCCTTTCTCTTTCACAATATCTTCCCTTTCTGCCTTCCACTACAAGATGACATAGCAAGAAGACCCTCACCAGATGCCAGCACCTTGATATTGAACTTCCCAGCCTCCAGAATTGAGAAATAAATTTCTTTTCTTTACAAATTACCTAGTCTCAGGTATTCTTTTACAGCAGCAAGAAAGAAAGAAAAAAAAAAAAAAACACGAAGATAACCCAGATAATAGGAATTGCAATCAGAGTAAAATTAATCAAGAAACAGTAGTTCTAATTTCAAGCCCTGTTTGTGGCCATTTGGCATCTTCCTTGCCTGGACCACTTCTTGGTGCTGAGCTAGAGGTTTCCTATTATTCTGTTAGTCACTTGCAGAGGAACCCCTACTGAACTCGAAACAGAGAAATAAAATCCCTTGGTGGTTTTAGTGGTGCCCAAGGAGCCAACACAAAAGGAAATCACATAACAAGACTAGGGGGCACCTGAAAAGCTCCAGGAACTTAGGGGTAGGACCAGGCCCACCTGACGCCACCCTGGTGTGACTCTCAGATGCATCTCACCAGCAGAGGTTAATGTGGCAGCAGCACTGTTACCAGAGACAGAGAAAGCTTTACCTACCATGGGCAGTTCAGCTTTGCCATTCCGCTTGCCATGTTCCTTCACCTCACTGCCATTCTGCTTCTTACCCTTTCTACTTGCCTCTACACATCTCTTCTCTTATTCTTTTTCCCACCTGGGATCATCTTGAAAGATAACTGTTAAAATGTTAAAAATGGCAAAGCCTCTAGCATTCTAGGTGTCTGAATGACTATGGGGGTCATAGTCCCTTATCCTCTCTCCCAATGCTTATCCTCTCTCCCAATGCCCCCCTCCCAACTCCACTCATGACCCAGAATACTGTAGATTGTCCACAAAGCAAAAATTAACTTCTATTTACTTTAGCAATTACAAATATTCAGGTTCTATGTAATATAACATAGCCTAACCTACCATAAAAGATTAATCTGGACTCTAGAATTTTTTGTTTTACTTGTGAGTGATTTCACAAGCAATCAGATTTAATGTTTTGTAGAAATTTTAATTTCATTTGTATACCAAGAATTCTGATTTGGACATACTTCTTTTCCTAACATGCATTTTCAGAGATTTCTCCCCAATAACCAGGTAACTATAAAGCAATGAGAGGAAAACAGGAATGTGTATATTAAAAAATGGTTGAACTTGACATTTCACACAATTCATAGTCAGGATTGAAATCGTACAAAATCGTGTGATGATCATTTCTCTCTGTGTATCTCTACCTTTCTAAGGAAAATGACAACTATGAAAATGAATTCTAGAAATCAAAGATGGTAATTCCAGCTCTTCCTTTAATTCCCTATTTGGCATTGTAAAAAGAGAAGGGAAAAGTCACCTTAAGCATCTGTGGGCTTTGGTTTTGTCATATATAAAACAGGACAATCGGCCATGCGGTGGCTCACGCCTGTAATCCCAGCACTTTGGGATGCCAAGGCGGGAGGATCACCTGAGGTCAGAAGTTCGAGACCAGCCTACCCAACGTGGTGAAACCCGGTCTCTACTAAAAATACAAAAATTAGTCGGGCATGGTGACAGGTACCTGTAATCCCCGCTCCTTGGGAGGCTGAGGCAGGAAAATGGCTTAAACCCATGAGGCAGAGGTTGCAGTAAGCCGAGATCACGCCATTGCACTCCAGCTTAGGGAACAAGAGCAAGACTTCATCTCAAAAACAAAAACAAAAACAAAAAAACAAAACCAGGGCAATCAAAAATTCATTCTGCTTACATCTCATGATTTTTAATAAAGTTAAAATCAAGAGTTTTTTCCAAAACCCTTTGATAAACCACCATGTGTTCAATGACAAATAAAAAGTAAAATGAGAAAATAGAAAGTAAAAATCTGCCCTGTTATTCATGAGACTGGATTAATAGATACAAAGTCAGTTGCAAAGTTAATAGGAAACAATATTTCTCCTAAGAACTTGCTGCAGCTATAAAAAGTCACAACTCCCCACTGTGGGGGGCTCAGAAAATAAAATGCTGCATTGTCAAACCAAAAAAAAAAAAAGTCACAACATATGCTTACCCAGAATCCTCTTTTTTGAATGAAAACTGCTTTCTTACTCATAAAGGAAATTTGCTGTCAAAAATCACGCACACTTCTGCTTCTGTTTCTTGCCTGGGGCGATGTTTGAAGATGGATTCCTGAATGGCTATGGGGATCTCTCCTCCTTCCTCCTTGCCCCCGATCCCACTCAACCTCCCTTAACCCAGAATAGAACCTATTTTAATGGTTTTCATATGTAACAAATAGACTTCTAACGTTCAAGACATTCTACATCTGTTAAAAATAGATGGTGAAGCCCAGGGTCAGTGGCTCAGGCCTATAATCCCAACCCTTTGGGAAGCTAAGGTGGGAGGATAGCTTGAGCCCAGAAGTTTGAGATCAGCCTGGGCAGCATAGTGAGACTCCGTATCTACAAATATTTGAAAAATTAGCTGGGTGTGGTGGCGTACACCTGTTGTCCCAGCTATTTAGGAGGCTGAGATGGGAGGATGACTTGAGCCCAGAAGGTCAAGGCGGTAGTGAGCTATGTTCGCACTACAGCACTCCAGCCTGGGCAACAGAGAAGACCCCATCTCAAGACAAAAACAAAAGCAAAGAAACAGGGTGGAAACTCTCATTTTAAAAATGCATTTTTTACTTGTCAAAAAATGTACCAATTAAAATGAGCCTTTTGTGAAAAAATATGTACATTTTGACATTAACTTACCTCATTTGACATCATATACCTAGTATGTATTTCCACATTAGTTTTGTTTATAAAGTCCATGAAACAGAAACAGTTGCTGGTTTATAAAATTATAAATTGGCTGGGTGTGGAGGCTTAAGCCTGTAATCCCAACACTTTGGGAGGCCGAGGTGGGTGGATTACCAGAGGTGAGGAGTTTAAAACCAGCCTGGCCAACATCATGAAACCCCGTCTCTACTAAAAATACAAAAATTAGCCAGATGTGGTGGCAAGCACCTGTAATCCCAGCTACTTGGGAGGTTGAGACAGGAGAATCCCTTGAACCCGGGAGGCAGAGGTTGCAGGGAGCCAAGATCACACCACTGCACTCAGCCTGGGTGACAAGAGTGAAACTCCATCTAAAAAATAAAATAATAATAAATAAATAAATAAATAATAAAGTTATAAATCCTTTAACAATTAACACTGCAAACATGTTTGATTACTATTTCCCTCTCTTCTTTCTAAAGAAAACAGACATCTGCTGAATTGAGATTCAGGCATCTAGATTTCTGATGCTAGCTCTGCCTTCAATTGTCCATGTGACTTTGTAAAAGATCTTTAAACATTTATGTGCTTATGTTTCCACATCTATAAAACAAGGATAATGACAGTCATCCTGCCTACCCCTTACAAACATTGTAAAGATACAAAAACATGTTATTTCCAAAATTGTTTTTAAAAAGTCTGTAGATAAGCCAATGGTATGCTGAACAACCCCTCTGAGAAAGACTATTATTTGGGTCTTTTAGATTTTTTCAAATTTTTGATGATGACATTACATATCAAGCAATCAAAAATTATTTTTTTGTGATCTTTAGATGATGAGGGTTGTTTAGGGTGGAAACCAATATGTGAATGAAGGACCTCAATATAAATAGGTATGTATTTTTTTCTGACACCAAATGTGTGGCATCTTTTCCAACAACAAACATATTGTTCCAGTACCAATCAGTTCTTTAACTTCCCTGAAACCAACTGAGTATCCAACCATTCAATTTAATTATTTATTTTAACAATTACAAATGTTCAGGGTCTATTTAATACAACATAGCCTACCAAAATCTCTGAAAGTTGGGGTCAGTGCCAACTCTGACACTACTCAGAGTTGGCATTAACCCCACAGACTAAGATGTCAGTCCCACAGGACTGCCCTACTGCAGATAATAGCTATGAACGAGGTGACCAGGCCACCACATTTCTGTGGAGAAGACTACAACTTTGGAGGTTCACAGGATTCCCTCAGGTTGGATAATTCCTTGGAATGACTCACAGAACTCAGAAAGTATTCTACTTATGACTAGAGTTTTATTATAAAGAACACAACTGAGTGATGACTGGCTTTGTCGAGAGAGCGTGTGGAAGCATTCTGGTGGCTGGACGTGAATGGCAATTCACAGCATCCTCATATCACTAACAGGTCAAAATGAAAATCTTCGTGAAGACCTTGACTGGCAAGACCATCACCCTGGAGGTGGAGCCCAGGGACACCATGGAAAATGTGAAAGCCAAGATCCAGGATAAAGAAGGCATCCCCACTGACCAGCAGAGGCTCATCTTTGCAGGCAAGCAGCTGGAAGATGGACACTCTCTTTCTGACTACAACATCCAAAAAGAGTTGACCCTACCCCTGGTCCTCCATCTGAGGGGTGGCTGTTAATTCTTTTTTTTTTTTCTGAGACCGAGTCTCACTCTGTCGCCCAGGCTGGAGTGCAGTGGCATGATCTTGGCTCACTGCAACCTCCACCTCATACCTCAGCCTCCTGATGAGCTGGAATTAAAGGCATGCACCACCACCCCCGGCTAATTTTAGTATTTTTTTTAGTAGAGACGGGGTTTCATCATGTTGGCCAGGCTGGTCTCAAACTCCTGACTTCAAGTGATCCCTGTTAATTCTTCAGTCTTGCATTCGCAGCGCCCAGTGATGGCATTACTCTGCACTGTAGCCATTTGCCCCAACTTAAGTTTGGAAATTACCAGTTTCAGTAAACAGTTGAACCTGTTAATAAAGGTTTTGTTGCACAGAAGAAAAAAAAAACTCAGGAAGAGTATAGGGCAAGGTGAAGAACGAAGGAAAGAGTTTTCATGCCCTCTACAGGTGCCCACCTCCCAATACATAAATGCAGTCACCAATTCAGAAGCTCCCTGAACCCTGTTGTTCAGAGGTTTTTATCAAGGTTTCATTACATAGGCATGATTGATTAAATCACTGGCCATTGGAATTGACCTCAATCTTCCACCCTTCACTTCTCCCCAAATGTCGATTGGGAGAATCTTCCAATCAAGTGGTTCATACTTATAAGACTCCCATCATCCTGGAATTTCCAAGAGTTTTAGGGACTTTATGCCAAGAACTGGGGACAAAGATCAAATCTGTATTTTTTAAAGTATACCACAGTAAACCTGATCACCTGTGTATCAGTCTGTTCTAGCATTGCTATAAAGGGACTACCTGAGATTGGGAAATTTATGAAGGCTGTAAAGGAAGCACAGCCAGGGGGCCTCAGGAAACTTACAATCATGGAGGATGGCAAAGGGGAAGCAAGCACATCTTACCATAGCAAAGCAGGAGAGAAAGACTGAAGGGGGAAGTGCTTTAAGAAACCAGATCTCGTGAGAACCCACTATCTTGAGAACAGCAAGGGGGAATTCCTCCCCATGATCCAATCACCTTCCTCCAGGCATTTCCTCCAACGCTGGGGATTACAATTCAACATGAGACAGGGACACAAATCCAAACCATATTATTCCTCCCCTGGGCCCTCCCAAATTTCATGTCCTTCTCACATTGCAAAATACAATAAACAGTCCCCCAGTCTTCATTCATTTCAACATTAACACAAAAGTCCATAGTCCAAAGTCTTATGAGACAAGGTAAGTTCTTTAGGTCTACGAGCCTATAAAATCAAAAACAAGTTAGTTACTTTCAAGATACAATGAGGGTATAGGCATTGGGTAAATGCTCCCATTCCAAATGGGAGAAATTGGTGAAAACAAAAGGACTGCAAGGCCCCACGCAAGTCTGAAACCCAGCAGGGCAGTCATTCAATCTCAGAGAGATTTGGGTGGGGACACAAATTCAAACCAGATCAATAAGAAAGAGAAAAACAACAGAAATATCCTAGCTTCTTTCTAACCTAATGCCAATACTAGAGCATACATATGCAATGAATGTTACCTCGCCCATTTCCCAAAGTGCCAGGTGAGGTGAGAGCAGAGAAAGGGCACCAGAGAATAACTGGACCAGGACCATGGCTGTGGAGTGAACTCCAGTTGAAACGCATTAGGAAGCAGACGCTCTGAACTCAAGACGCCTGAAGTCCTGGGGCACCGCACGAGTGGTCCTTGCCCTTCTCACCAGGTCTGGGCTCTGATGCTGAGTTGGAGGCTTCCAGCAGCTCTACGTCCTCACAGGAATCAGAGTCTTCACTGCCGATCACTGTGCAAGGGAACAAAATCCCTTAGGGTCTCAGTGTGGGACCCCAGGAGCCAACACAGCAGGAAATGCACAATTAGGGGCACTAGGAAAGACCTGGGAGCTTGTGTAACTTGCAAGAAGGAATGTCCCTGCTCAGCACGTTTGCAGTGCCCCTGCAGAATCCTGGGCCTGCAGGGTCCTGGTGCTCCAGTCACTGAAACTAAACCCTGAGGCTGGGAACAAATGGCCACAGTGGCCAGCTTTGGGTGTCTTGCTGTCCATTTCCTTACTCCCTCTTTCTTCTTCCCCTTCCCATTGTCTCTGTCTATTTCTCCACTCTTGCTTCTTTCTTGCAGCTCCTCCCTCTTTGTTTCTCAATCTCTGTATGTCCCCTCTCCAGCATTTTCTGTTTCTGCCTCTTTCGCCTCCTTGCAACTCTCCCACTCTCTCCTGGCTTTCTTGCATTACCTACCTGCCCTCTGTGTCTCCTCTCAGCCACTTCCACACCCAGCTCTCTCTGCACTTTTCTATTTTCCCACCAACTTTCCTCTGTGATGCAGAAGCTCCCTGAACTGAGCACCAGACTCCCAGTATTCATCAGGCTCCCTGGGCCACGACGTGGGACTCTGACCACACACCCAGCCTGTCACCTCTGCTGTGACCCACAGTGTCACCTCATCACAGACACCCCCTGCCAGCCTTACCGATTATTTCAGGGACTTGATTACACGCAGTCCTTGCCATCTGTTTGTCTTCCAGGTGCACAAAACTAGGTTGCACCCAATTTTGGGATCTGAATAGCTTTGCCCCTAGAACAAATAATAATCCTTGAAGAATTTTCATCTTTCCCCCTCAAAAAAGCCAGCCTCATGGTACCCCTCTTCCTCTCTCTCTCCCCACTTGATTTCAGAGGATCACTCTAGCACTAAATTTCACCTCCTTTCATACTGCATCACTCCAGATATATTTCTTACTTTCTGTCTTTCTCTCAGTGTTTAACTTTTTATCTTGAACTCTATTTTATTTTCTCTTTTCCCTTTACCTGCCATTCTTATTTACTAATTGATCATTGTCTTGGCTGAATTTTATGTTCTTCTCTTAATTAACTTAATCCTTAGTAAAGACCTTAAGTTCTTAATTCTTATTTCCACAAAAGTAGCTTATTACATGTACATGTACATATAAATATAATTTTTAGGCTAGGCATGGTGGCTCGCACCTGTAATCCCATCACTTTGGGAGGCCAAGGTGGGCAGATCACCTTAGGGAGTTCGAGACCAGCCTGGCCAACGTGGCGAAACCCAATCTCTACAAAAAATACAAAAATTGCTGGGCATGGTGGTGCATGCCTGTAATCCCAGATACTCAGGAGGCTGAGGCAGAAGAATTGATTGAGCCCAGGAAGTGGAGGTTGTAGTAAGCCAAGACTGAGCAGCTGCACTCCAGCCTGGGTAACAGAGCAAGACTCTGTCTCAAAAATAAATACATAAAAATAAATAAATAGGCTGGGCATGGTGACTCATGCCTGTAATCCCAGCACTCTGGGAGGTCGAGGAGGGAGGATCACGAGGTCAGGAATTTGAGACCAGCCTGGCCAATATGGCGAAACTCCGTCTCTACTAAACATGCAAAAATTAGCCAGGTGTGGTTGCAGGCACCTATAATCCCAGTTACTAGGGAGACTGAGGCAGGAGAATAGCTTGAATCCAGGTGGCGGAAGGTTGCTTGCCATAAGCCGAGATCATGCCACTGCACTCCGGCCTGGGCAACAGAGCGAGACTCTGTCTCATAAATAAATAATAAATAAAATAAAATTCTTAGAACTATTTTTGTGAAGCTTTCCATATAAATGCATCAGTAATGTCATGTTTGTCAAAATATGTGTACAGTTTTTAGGGCACAAAAATATGAGTACTTTCATTTCCTGACAATATGAAGTGTGCCCTTTATTATATGCCAGACACCATCATGCTAGGTTGGAAGGACAGAGTGAGAATAAGCAGCCGTGGTCCAGAGAGAGTATATACTAAGCACATGATCACAACAAGGCAGGACTGTTATCTCACAGCAAGCAGGAAGTGCTCTGGAACGGACAGCCTGGTCCAAGAGACAGAATGAGGCTTGTGGGAGGAAATACCATGTGAGCAGGGGGAAGCCAGATTAGGGAGGAGATGAGAAGGATAGAGGCCAAGAAAACAGATCCAGATAGAGGACAGAGCATGGGCAAAGTAACTTGAGTGACTAAAAGGAATCAGTATGACTTCTTGGAGTGAGAGAATAGAGGCTGGAGAAATAGGAAGGGTCCTCATTGCCCAGCCTTAGAAGTGCAGTCAAAGAATCAACTTAAACCCAAGTGTCAGGCCAGTCATTGGAGGTTGGGTAAGAAGACAACACAAACACACCTGAACTTTGGTAAGATGTAGCAGCTTACATTCATGGGAGAGTTATCAGAGAGCTGATTCACATCACAGCATTAGGCATAGAGAAAAATGATCAAGTTGCAAATGCCACCAGGTACAGGGCACAGGGCTGGATGGCTGATGGGGTACAGGGATTGAGGGAGGGAAGAACTCAGGAGGATTCCTGAGTTTCTTGCTTGAGAACACTTGACAGTAATGGCCACTTTACCAAAAAGGGAACTCAGGAAGAGGAGAAGGAAGGGGATAAGGAGGAGGATGTGATTTCATGGAAGAATGTGTCTCCTCTCTCGCTCCCACGCTCACCTCCACAATTTCTTGCTTGCTCTTCACACTCGCTCGCTCTTCATGGCTCCTTCATGCCTCTCCCCTACTTTCTCTTTTCCTGGTATTTACTTTACCCTCTATGTTTCTCTCTCCGTATGATTTTTCTCACTGTCCCTTGTTTGAGTTTTCAGCTTCTCTCTTCTCTGCCACGTCTCTTACTTCCTCCCCTCTGTCTCTGTGTCTTTGGGGCTTCCCTTGACCTTGACCCTCTGTCTGCCTTGACTCTTCCAAGCATTTTCTTCCTACATCTTGTCCTTGTCTCAAAAATCACGTCATTCCTTTTTTGGCTTTAACTCTACCACCAGGGCCCCTTCTCTTGCCCCCCGCATTCTGAAAGTCATCTACAATAACTTTTCTTCATTGCAAATCTGATACTCTTGCATCTTGTTTGTCTGATCTTGTGGCAACTTCCAGCAAGCAGGACAAAAGTCTTTCTTTGTCAATCCTTCACCAGCCTGGGAAAGCCTGGACGTTATGTCCATGTAGGTAAAACTGGACTCACTCCTGACACTTGCTTTTCCGTGACCCAATTGTCCACCTTTTCTATACTCATGCTCCTCAGGTTCTCCACCCAGGGTGCCACACTCCAGGGAGGCATTCAGCTCTCCTTTGTCTCCTGCCTGGAAGACTTAGGGCACTTACTCTCGGGCTTCTGCAAGTGAGAACCTCTGCTAGTGGTAAGGGTGGGCACATCACATGTCTCATTCTGCTTGCCTCCCTCACAAATTCAAAAGCAGCCAGAGGCTGGGCTCCTGTGGGGGAGGGAGGGAGGAATGGGAGGAAGAGAAGCCCTTCCTTCTTCCACCCCATGATCTAATCAGGTAACTTAAAGGGCGGGATTCAGTTGCAGTACCTTGTCTACCATGTGGCAGTCCGCTGGGCATCTCTTCTGACCCTCTCTCCCTTTTTACTTGGAGAACTTCGTGTTCCCTAGGCACTGAATAGAGAGAACACAAAACGAGAGACCAGATCCAGTGGCACTGAGATGTGACCACACTGAGCTCTGTGGTTGGGAGCAGAAGCGAACTGCTACTGGGGAGGCGATGCCCCTCTCTGAGGATCCCAGCTGAGATCCAGCCAAGCCCTGCTCTGCCCCTTCCCCTCTTGTCAAACGCCGTTCTCTCTCTCTCTCTCTCTCTCTCTATCTCTCTCTCTCTCTCTCTCTCTCCTGATCAGCCTTCCACCGCAATCCAATCCCCAGGCTCCTGCCCTAGGAAGGCATTTCTGCATCGTGGACTTAGCCAGCTTCTCTCTTATCTCCCAATGCATCTGTCTCTCTCTCCTCTCCAGCAATGTTGCAGGAGTACGTGTTCTTCATTCTCTGTTTTCCCCTTCTCACCTCTCTCCTTCTACATCTCTTCCAACCTACAGATCAGGCTCCAGTCCTGTTCTCTCTGTCTCTCCGTGTTTTTCTCTGTCTTCCTCACAGCAACTAAAAGACATACCTTTCCGTTACATCACTGTCTGCCTGCAGTGGACACTGATCTATCATTATACTGTCATTCAGGAGTCCTTGGGATCTCCCTTTTAGATATTGATCAAGTGACACAGCACTGCCTTCCCCCTTCTGTGTGTGCTGCAGATGCCTACCACTAGTCGCCCATGTGAACGCCCGGCCATCATCAGCCTTACCTACTTGATTGCGTGTGTTTGCCTGCTGGGTTCCAAGAGCATCACCTGGGCCAAAGATAGAATGTTCTAGCTTTATGCATGTTGACATCACATCCCAGACAGGCTCAGAGGTTTCTGTTCTGGTTCCAGATTGGATGGCCCCTAGATGACATTATAATTTCATAAATATGACACTGTGATGTCATAAATCAAAACCTAAAGTCTTTATTTAAATACATTAAGAAATTAATCAAATATCCTTTTCGATCATACGTCCCAATTATCAATGGCATCAGAATGACCTTCCACAGTTCCGAGAGTTCTCTTATGTTTCTTCTATGTCATTCATTTCAGAAAAAGTGATCATGAAACACTGAACAAAGAAATAAAATCTATTACGGACTGTATGGTCTAAGGATGAGGAATATTAGGAAAAACGTAAACAAGAAGATGACTGAGAATCTAGAAACAGAGACTAGTTGTGGCACAAAAGTACAAAAGAGCTTTTGAAGAGGCTCATTTGGTATCTGAAAGGTAGCTCCTAGCTGCCTGCCCCAGGGATGAAGGGTGAGGGTGTGCGAGGCACAGTGGTGCCATGGTCCTATGTGAAGGACCCAACAGGGAAGATAGTCTGTCCCACAGAAGGAACATGCCCATCAATCCCCTCCAGCCACCACAGCACGGGCCATCACTGGATGTATGCTCAAAGCACCAAGGCAGCACCCAGATTCAAATAGATGCAGGCAGAAAATGGTGATGCAGACACACGGGTAAAATGAGCAGGCTCAGCACCAGCAGGAACCAGCAGCAAGTGTGCATAAGCAGTGTGGGAGGAAGAAGCCATCCCAGGAAACCTGGAGGATAAGGACTTGTTATTTAAATCCTGAACCTGGAGACACAGCAGATACAAACACTAAAAATTTGGGGTAATTATAAACACAGAGAGGCAACCCTCTCTTCCCTTACCCCCAGCACATTCCAGAATGGGGCAAGAACAGCAGAGGATCACAGCACAGTCAACAGGAACAGACCAACAGAAGATGAAGAATCTGAGCACAACCAGGTCAGGCTTTGTAAAGGGTCTTCACAGCCAGGTGCGGTGGCTCATGCCTATAATCCCAGCACTTTGAGAGGCTGAGGCGGGAGGATCACTTGAGCCCAGGAGTTCAAGACCAGCCTGGGCAATATAGTAAGACCCTATCTCTACAAAAAATTAAAAATTAGCTGGGTATGGTGGTACATGCCTATGGTCTCAATTACTTGGGAGGCTGAGATGAGAGGATCGCTTCAGGCTAGGAGTTCAAGGCTGTGATGAGTTATGATTGTGCTACTGCACTCCAGCCTGGGCAACAGAGGGAGAATCTATCTCTAAAATATATGTAGAGAGAGAGAGTTTTCACCATCAAGAGCTGGCAGATGCTACCTGATTCTTTTTTTTTTTTTTTTTTGAGACAGAATCTCACTCTGTCACCCAGGGTGGAATACAGTGGCACAATTGCAGCTCACTGCAATCTCTGCCTCCTAGATTCAAGCAATTCTCAGCCTCAGCCTCCCAAGTAGCTGGGACTTCAGGCATGTGCCACCACACCTGACTAATTTTTGTATTTTTTTGTAGAGATAGGGTTTCACCATGTTGGCAAGGCTGGTCTTGAACTCCTGGCCTCAAGCGATCTGCCCACCTCAGCCTCCCAAAGTGCTGGGATTACAGGTATGAGCCACCACGCCCAGCCCTGCCTGATTCTTGAAGACAGACTCCAGCCCCGAGAGTGGGGGACTGGGTCACTGCACCCTGGGCCGAGAGGGCCTTGGCCAGACCACCTTGCTAAGTGTCCTTCATGGACACTCAGGTAACCGACAATGGCAGAGTGAATCTGCCTTTGTCCCCAGAGCTACTCTGCTCAGGGTCCTTAGCTCGGGTCCTGTGAAGTCCTGGTTGCCTCGTTCCCACCCCTTTTTATATCATACTCTCCCTCTCCACATCTGTTCACACTTTCTCATTGGCCTTTCCCTGAGGACTCAGAGTTTGAGTCACCTCCACTTCCTCCACCTCTTTGTAATCTTTTCTCTATATCTTGTTTTCTGCGTATATTTCCCCATTTTTGTTCCGTGTTTCTGTTTCTATCTTTTCCATTAGATTCCCTGGGCAACAAGAAGAATGTAACTTCTGTCACAATAGCTGGAAGATGGAAACAACCCATCATTAACTGATGAATGAATAAACAAAATGTGGTATGGCCATATGATGGAATATTATTCAGCCATCAAAAGGAATTGAAATTCTAATTCACGTTACCACGTGGATAAAACCTGAAAACATCTTGTTAAGTGAAAGAAGCCCAGACACAGAAAGCCACATATTGTGTGATTCCATTTACATGAATTCTTCAGAGTAGGCAAGTTTATAGAGGCGGAAAGTAGATTACTGATTGCCAGGGATTCCGAGAAGAGGGAAATTAGATGCTTGGTTAAAGGGCACGGAGTTTCCTTTTGCACTGATTAAACCATTTTGAAACTTCAGAGAGGTGATGGTTGTAAAACATTGTGAATATACTAAATGTCACTGAATTGCACACTTTTAAATGGTTAACATCTGAATTTTACCTCCTTCCCACCAAAAACAACACAGGCTCTGGGTTCATCTTTGCTCATCTGACGCTAGGCAACCCCATACATTGTCCTTTTGGGTTTCAGTTTCCTAATCTGCAAAATGGACACATAAATAATACTAATATCCAGTTGCAGCCATGAGCACTAAACCCACAGCTATCATGAAGTAGGCGTTCCATCACAGTGAGCTGTTAACAACACGGTTATTTTTATTGCTTATCGTCTTTCATTTCCCTTCCTTCTTCCTCTCTCTCTCTCTCTCTCTCTCCCTCTCTCAAAATACCCAGATACTGTTCTCTGCATCTGCATCACTTCCTCTTTGTGTCTCTCTGCATGAATACCTTTCTGTTTGAATATTCTTGCTCCTGAACAACATGCCACGTTTAAATGAGCCCCTTCTTCTGGCATCACCAAGAGTATCTTATTTGATGTTGTTGGCCATAAGCGCATGCTTCTTAGCCCTTCACAGCTTCTCACTGAAGGTCTCCTATAACCTTACAATTGACACTCAGATCCTCATTCCAGCCTCCAGGCTACTGGGCAGAAAGCCTCTTTTTGCCACCTCTTGAGAGTATTCTTGGATTCCAGCTGGAGTCACATCACTTTGGAATCAACACAAAGTGACCGTCATCCATCTCTGCCACCATCTCCATCAGTGTGGTCTTTCCTCAGAGCTCAGTTACCTATCTCCTTTTCTTCTTAGAAGACCAGAAAATAAAGTTTTTATCTAGACATTATTACCTTGTTTACAGCTTGGCAGAAATCTGGGCATTTTTGGTGTTTCTTTTCCATCCCTTTTCTGGGAAGAGAGGAGCACTGAACAAAGAAAAGAATTAATTAGAGTCTGCAAGCAAGCGACCAAGAACCCCATCTCATGATCACATGAATGAAGCACCCATGTGTTCTTATAATTCAGTGGGAAACACCACGCCCTTCAGTCACTCTGAATCTCAGTGGCTTGTGATTTGGTGTTGCTTGTTTCTTCCTCTGAGGCACTCAAGAAAGAAAATAACACAAAACTACTGAAATCCTGTAGGTGATGAGCCTCTCAGGTTCTAAGGATGATGGAGCAGTAGAAAAATTGTAAGCCATAACTAATCATCCAACAAGATGATCAGAGAGGAATGAAAGCTTATCTCAATACAAATTCCATGATAGAAATGTCTCTGTGAATTGTAAATATCTTACAGAAGAAACAAACTAGTTTCCTGAGGAGAACTAAAATCCTAGAGAGATGCCATGCCTGTAGGCAAAATAGAAGCCCAAAAGCCTTAAAGATGGGGCTAGAAAACCCTGATCTCAGCCCCAAATCTCCTTAAGCTGATAAGCAACTTCAGCAAAGTCTCAGGATACAAAATCAATGTGGAAAAATCACAAGCATTCTTATACACCAATAATAGACAAACGGAGAACCAAATCATGAGTGAACTCCCATTCACAACTGCTACAAAGAGAATTAAATACCTAGTAACACAACTTAAAAGGGATGTGAAGGACTTCTTCAAGAAGAAGTACAAGCCACTGATCAAGGAAATAAAAGAGGACCCAAACACATGGAAAAGCATTTCATGCTTATGCATAGGAAGAATCGATATTGTGAAAGTGGTCATACTGTCCAAAGTAATTTATAGATTTAATGCTATCCTCATCAAGCTACCATTGACTTTCTTCACAGAATTAGAAAAAAACTACTTTAAATTTCATACGGAACTAAAAAAGAGCCCACATAGCCAAGATAATCCTAAGCAAAAATAACAAAGCTGGAGGCATCACACTACCTGACTTCAAACTACTATAAGGCTACAGTAACCAAAACAGCATGGTACCATTACCAAAACAGATACGTAAATCAACAGAACAGAACAGAACAGAGGCCTCAGAGGCCTCAGAAATAACACCACACATCTACACCCATCTGATCTTTGACAAACCTGACAAAAGCAGGCAATGGGAAAAGGATTCCCTATCTAACAAATGGTGTTGGAAAAACTGGCTAGCCATATGCAGAAAACTGAAACTGGACCCGTTCCTTAGACCTTATGCAAAAATTAACTCAAGATGGATTAAAGATTTAAACATCAGACCTAAAACCATAAAAATCCTAGAAGAAAACCTAAACAATACCATTCAGAACATAAGCATGAGCAAAGACTTAATGACTAAAACATCAAAAGTAATGGCAACAAAAGCCAAAATGGACAAATGGGATATAATTAAACTAAAGAGCTTCTGCACAGCAAAAGAAACTATCATCAGAGTGAACAGGCAGCCTACAGAATGGGAGAAAAATTTTGCAATCTATCCATCTGACAAAGGACTTATATCCAGAATCTACAAAGAACTTAAACAAAATTACAAGAAAGAAAACCAAACAACCCTATCAAAAAGTGGGTGAAGGATATGAACAGACATTTCTCATAAGGCATTTATGTGACCAACAAACATGTGAAGAAAAGCTCATCTTCACTGGTCATTACAGAAATGCAAATCAAAACCACAATGAGGTAGCATCTCATGCCAGTTAGAATGGCAATCATTAAAAAGTCATGAAACAACAGATGCTGGAGAGGATGTGGAGAAATAGGAACACTTTTACACTGTTGGTAGGAGTGTACATTATTTCAACCATTGTGGAAGACAGTATGGCAATTCCTCAAGGATCTAGAACTAGAAATAACATTTGGCCCCATAATCCCATTACTGGGTATATATCTAAAGGATTATGAATCATTCTACTATAAAGACACACGCACATGTATGTTTATTGTGGCACTATTCACAATAGCAAAGACATGGAACCAACCCACATGTCCATCAACGATAGACTGGATAAAGAAAATGTGGCACATATACACCATAGAATACTACACAGTCACAAAAAAGGAGAGTTCATGTCCTTTGCAGGGACATGGATAAAGCTGGAAACCATCATTCTCAGCAAATTATCACAAGCACAGAAAACCAAACACTGCATGTTCTCACTCATAAATGGGAGTCGAACAATGAGAACACATGGACACAAGGAGGAGAACATCACACACGGGGGCCTGTTGAGGGGTGGGGAACTAGGGGAGGGATAGCATTAGGAGAAATACCTAATGTAGATGACAGGTTGATGGGTACAGCAAACCACCATGGCACGTGTATGCCTACGTAACAAACCTGGACGTTCTGCACATGTACCCCAGAAGTTAAAGTATAATAATAATAATTTTAAAAGTTGATCTGAAAAGAAAAAAGATGGGACTAGAAAAAAAGCAGAGTTTTGGCTAAATTGAGTCTGGAAGGATGAGTGGTTCCTAAAGAGAAAGGACATGGTGGAGGGAATAGGCAGACTTCCCCAGGGGTGGCCCAGACCCAGGGAACAAAGGAAGGACTCTCTGAAGGCTATAAGAAGGGAGCAAATATTGCAGCACCAGGAAATGTCCTGAGACACCTGGACCAGGGTCCCCAGAGACTACCAATGCAGAGAGGCCAGAGAACAGGTTAGTTATATTCACACCGCCTAGCACAGGGCCTGGCATGTGTAAGCACTACCTGAGTACTTGTTAAATGAACGACTGAGCAAATGAAAGCATTAAAAGCAGACCTAGACCACAAAAGAGAAGGGAGAGAATTGATTACCCTTTTTGAAGCTTTCATGAATCTCAATTAAATCAGGATACTCTTTCAGGTTACTCTTGCTGAACAGGACTAACAGAACTGAACAATCAAACACCTTCTCCAGGTGGCACAGAACCTGGTACACAACTTTCTGTACAGGAATCAAGTTTCTACAGGCTTCTTGAGAATTCTGTTTAAAAAAATTCAATGGAAAAAATATACAAAATAATAGCTTTAAAGTTAAACAAAGACCAACAATGTAATTGCACAGAATACTTTCATTGTTCTCAGTGTAAACTACTATTTTTCATATAGTACTATTTTCATTATACACTAATATATATATTTAATATATGTATTTATATATATTTAAGATGGAGTCTTGCTGTGTTGTCTAGGCTGCAGTGCAGTGGCGCTATCTCAGCTCACTGCAAACTGTACCTCATGGGTTCAAGTGATTCTCTTGCCTCAGCCTCCTGAGTAGCTGGGATTACAGGTATGTGCCACCACACCTGGCTAATTTCCATATTTTTAGTAGAGATGGGGTTTCACCATATTGGTCAGGCTGGTCTTGAACTCCTAACCTTGTGATCCACATGCCTCGGCCTCCCAAAGGGCTGGGATTACAGACATGAGCCATGGTGCCCAACCTAGAACTTTTTAAATATTTGATCCACTGCTTTAGAAAAACAAGTAAATCGTACCTCTTGACTTTTGAGCTCTCATCCTGCCCAGGATGCCTCGGGAATAAATTTTACAGTGATTTCGTTGTCTGTACAGCAGTCACTGCCCCCATGTTCCCCACCTTCCCCCTATGGTATAAGAAGTCCTGGACAGGCTCCAGGAGATAGGGAGATGGTTCTTCCCTTGCCATAAAGAACACAATAGAAAAAGCACAATGACACACTGAAGACATGGCTTCCTTCTCTGCATCTCCATGGCACTGTACAAACTCACCGGAATTCCAAGGCTCCACAACTACCCAACAAAATATAAACACTTTAGAGGAGACAACAGCAAGGCAGAAATTTGTTTGATAACAATTACAGTGGCACAAATTCTCTGGGGGTTACCTCTGACATAAGTAGACATTACAAAGCAAGACTGCTTCCATTATCTTAGTTATTGTAATTTTGTTTTATTCTTGTACGTTGTATAAATCACTACATATTTGCAGAGCATATCAGTTTCACTCCAGCCGTGTCATCATTACCTTCCACTCCATCCCCAACAGTTGCTACAAAAGAACAAGGCAACTGGGCACAGTGACTCACTCCTGTAATCCCAGCACTTTGGGAGGCTGAGGTGGATAGATCACCTGAGGTCAGCAGTTCAAGACCAGCTTGACTAATATGGTGAAACCCCATCTCTAATAAAAATACAAAAACTAGCTGGGCATGGTGGCAGGTGCCTGCAGTCCCAGGTACTTGGGAGGCTGAGACAGGAGAATTGTTTGAACCTGGGAGGCAGAGGTTACTGTGAGCAGAGATCATGCCATTGCACTCCAGCCTGGGCAACAGAGCAAGACTCTGTCTCAAAAAGAAAAAAAAAAAAGAAAAGAAAAAGAAAGAAAAGAACAGGGCTTCAGTTAGAAATAGAGTGTCTTGTCCAGGCAAGGTGGTTCAGCCTATAATCCCAATACTTTGGGAGGCTGAGGTGGGAGGTTCATTGAGGCCAAGAGTTCAAGACCAGCCTAAGTAACATAACAAGACCCCATCTCTACCAAAATAATAATAATAATAATAATAATAATTAATAATAATAATAACCAGGTGTGGTGTCATACACCTGTAATCCCAGCTACCCAGGAGGCTGAGGTGAGAGGTTTACTTGTGCCCAGGAGGTCTAGGCTGCAGTGAGCCATAATTGTGCCACTTTACTCCATCCTGGGACACAGAGTAAGACACTGTCTCTAAACAAAAAGAAAGAATGAAGGAAGGAGGGAAGAAGGGAAGGACGGAGGAAGGAAGGAGAGGAGGAGGAGGAAAAAAAGAAAAAGAAATAGAAGTATCTTTAATGACATCTGTTTGCCCCATTACCTTCCACCTTATACAATAAGTAACCAACAGAAAAGGGTCTTCCCACAAAAGGTATGAATGGCCTTTCAGGCAGTTAGCAGTATACTAAACTTTGAATCCAGGATGCCAAATATAAATTAATGTGGGGGCCAGACTACCATGGGTGATGTAATAAACTTCACTTACAGCATACATTTTTTCGGTGATAAAGGAATTGTCTCTGAGGCTTTCAAGAAAAGGAAATAGCTTTGTTATTGCATTTGCTATCTCCACCTTATTTTCCTTGAAGTGATTGAAAAAGATATCACAGGAAACTTTCTTCTTCTGGACCATTGCAAACATCCTAAGGAAAAAAATACAATGAGAAAATAAACATCTCCCAGTTGAAACATTCCAGACCCAGATAACTTCACTTGTAAATTCTTCAAAACATACATTTAAGAAAGAATAAAACCAATCTTACACAACCTCTTCCAATGAATAAAGTAAAAAGGAATGTGCTCTAACTCACTGGAAAAGGATAGCATAATCCTGATACACAAACCTGACAAAGACATTACAAAAATGAAAAGTACAGATTACTATCTCTCATGGACAGAGATAGGAAAACTGCAACTAAACATTACCAAATCAAATCCAGCAACGGGTAAAAATAATAATACATCATGACTAAGTGGGACTTATTCCAGGAATGTAAGAATCCTTTAACATTTAAAAATCGGGAACTGGTGCTCACTTCGGTAGCACATACACTAAAATTGGAACAATACAGAGAAGATTAGCCTGGCCCCTCCACTAGGATGACATGCAAATTTGTAAAACGTTGCATTAAAAAAAAAATCAGGAAATGTCTATCACCAGATTGACAAAATAAAGGAGAAAAACATATGATAATTTCAATACATCCAGAAAAAGCTAAAATACAATAAAATATCTGTTCATGATTTTTTAACTCTCAGAAAACTAAGAATAGAAAGTAGAAAGTAACTTTTTAATATAATAAAGTATATAAGCAAATAAAACCTTAGAGCTAACATTATACTTAAATGTGAAATACTAAATACTTTCCCATTCAATTTTAGAACAAAACAAAGATGTCTACTGTCACCATTTCCATTTAACACTTACTAAAAATCCTAGACAATGCAATAATGTGAGAAAAAGAAATAAAAAGATAAACCTATAAGGGAGAAAATATAACTACCATTATTTGCAGATGACTATATACCTGGAAAATCTAAAGGAATGGATAAACTATTAGAATTAATTAATTTCAGTAAAGTGTCTGGATTCAAGGTTAATATGCAAAAATCAATTATATTTTTGTATACTAAATAATGTTTTGTATACAAGTTTAAATAAAAATAGAAAAAATATCCTTTTCAAAAGCATCAAAACCACCAACAATAAAGGTAAATCGAACAAAAGATGTGCAAGAACGCTACACTGAAAATCACAAAACTTTTGCTGAGAGAAAGTTAAGAAAGCCGAAATAAATGGAAAGGTATATTTGTGGATTGAAAACTAAATATTAATATGTAAGGCAGGGTGTGGTGGCTCACACCTGTAATCCCAGCACTTTGGGAGGCCAAGGCAGGCAGATCACGAGGTCAGGAGTTTGAGACCAGCCTAGCCAACATAGTGAAACCCCGTCTCTACTAAAAGTATAAAAAATTAGCTGGGTGTGGTGGCAGGCACCTGTAATCCCAGTTACTCAGGAGGCTGAGGCAGGAGAATCAGTTGAACCAGGAGGCAGAGGTTGCAGTGAGCTGAGATAGCACCATTGCACTCCAGCCCAGGCTACAGTGTGAGACTCTGTCTCAAAAAAAAAAAATTAACAAGTAAATTATCCCCAACTGATTGATAGATTTGATATAACTTTAGTAAAATTCAAGTGGAATTGTTTGTGGAAATTGACAAACTTATTTTAAAATATAAATGAAAATGCAGAAGACTAAGATTAGCCAAAAGCGTCTTGAAAAAGAATCACAGTGTTTTAATTTCATATAAAGTTACAGTAACTGAGACAATATGACACAGATGTAAAGATAAGCATATAAATCAGTAGAGGCAGCAAGAAAGAGAAACACACACATAAGGTGACCAAATTTACAACAAAGACACTGCTACATTTTAGTGGGAAAAAGGATGATCTCTTCATGAAATGGTATTGGAACAATTGAAAATCCTACCTCATACCATATACAAAAATTAATTTCAAATGAATCGTAGACCTAAATAGGAAAGATGGAATAGTAAAGCTTCTAAAGTAGGTAGGATAAGCTTCTTGGCTTAAGGTAGGCAAAGATTTCTTGCAGAAGATCCCAAAACACTATGAAAGAAACCACTGACAAATTAGACTTACTTAAAAGTAAAAAATTTTGTTTATCAAAAGACACTATTAAGAAAGTGAGGAAAAGCCCAGAATGTGTGAAGATATTCACAACATTCTGTAGAGAAGACTTCTATGTCGAACATATAGAAAGAACGTCTAGTAAAAGGAGAACACAAAAATCTTCATTTTAAAAACAAAAATAAAGGCACAATAGCCAACATTTCATAACAGAGAATACTCAAATTGTAAGCATATCAAAACGTGCTTGAAAGCATTGTTTTTCGGGGAAATGCAAAGTAAAATCTCAAGGAGATACCACTATGCCAAGGTACCACTATGCATTCACCAAAATGGCTAAGATTTAAAAAACAAAAAAACCAGCATGAAATGTTGAGAAAAATATACTGTTTGAAACACTCCTACATTGCTACTGGAGTGAAAATTAGTACACCCACTTTGGAAAACTGGCAGCATCTACTAAAGCCACCCTATGACCGGGCAATTACACTCCTAGGTCTATACCAAGAAAAACAAAGCAAAACCAATAAAAGAAACCTCAGGGTTCAAATATCTTTGTCTCACCTAGACAACATTTGCAAGAGGGTAAGTCAGGATAGGCAGCATTCCACCAGCAGCTATCACTTGTCACTTTTTACCTGATATCTCAGAGCTTAGTTTCTTCTATTTTGCAATATGCAGTTGGCTTTATGACCCAGTTCGAAGAAGTTCTGGAATAAAACTGAGTATAAGTAAATAAATATAAAAACCCATATGGAGAAAGATGACAAAGGAAAGGAGAAAAAGTCTAATCCTCTGTTCATTTGCCTCCTCCACCTGCTGACTTCCTGGTCCTGCTACTTTCTAGGCTGCAGAGCCCCATGGGGGATAAAGCACCATCCGCCACCATCTATGCACTTTCAGACCCAGATTGGGCTTCCCAGCAAGGCTTCCAGGGACCAGAACAAAAAGTCTGAACTGACTCACCCAGAAAGCAGAAAAGGGAAGTGAAAATATTAATGTTCGTGAATGTCTCCGTATTTGTGAAAACTAGACCATAGATATTCTGGGTTTCTCAACTCTTGTGCAAATATGGTAGCAGGGAATTAAGAAGGACTTACAGAGTCATGCCTGGAGGGCCAGAAGAGAATGTAGCCCAAGGAGGAGGAACAGGAGATCAACTCCAAGGAGTCCACAGAAGTCAGGGGACCGTGTGTTTATGCAAAGGAAAGAGGGCGGAAAAGTCTATTTAACCAAAACTGACTGAAGTTGTTTCTAGGTGAAGTAACATAGTTGATTTTGGAAAGAAGTAAACCTCTATTTTGCCTCCTCCCCTTGCAGAGATGGCCATGGAGAAAAAAAGGGAAAGACAGAAACTTCGAAGCCTGTCTCAGGCTTATGGGTTGTTCGGGCACGTTGTGACCTTGACTGGACAATTTCAACCCCAAGCATTTGGACGTAGGTTGAAGGAAGCTGAACTGCTCCACATCATAAAGTCTGGGGAATTCCCGTAGAGTTTCTGGAAAGCAGCTAGGGAGGAAAAAGAGAAACCTCTGGATCACGGGGGCCAGAGGCAGGAGCCAAGTTGGTAAAAATAGCCAACTTTTTAAAGATAGTACAGATATGAAGCTTTAAAAGATATATATACCCCCAGAGACTGGGCGCAGTGGCTCACACTTGTAATCCTAGCACTTTGGGAGGCCGAGGTGGGCAGATC
>PVKP010026340.1:0-32616 GCA_004027715.1 Plecturocebus donacophilus | reverse complement strand
CTTTCTATTCTCTGAAGGGGAAATAATACAATCACAAAAAGTTAAGTAAGATTCCAAGTGATTAAGTACTAAATGAAGGGTACACACCACAGCTACATAAAAAAAAAAGCTCTGGGTAAGAGAAAGGAGAGATCGTTATGGGCTGGAGTCAGGAAAATGTGTCATTGGGGTGGGGAGACTTTGATAAGCCCTGTGAGATGAGGAGGAGTGAGCGCTCTGGGCAAAGGATATCCCCCAAGTGAAGGCACAGAGGTGAACACAGGATAGTCAAGATACAGCAGCTCGTTAGGGTTAAGGTGGGCTGAGCTGGAATGAACTGGCGGGTAATATCAGGGAGCCAGGAGGAAGCCCTCTGTGCAGTCCGAGTCTGGACTGGGCACTTTAGGCAACCAGGAAAATAGAGATGGTTAAATAAGCATCTGGTAAGTATAGTCCGAAGTTCAGGCTGACCTGGGAAGATCAACGTACAGGAGTGAACATCTTGGGGCAGAATTATCAATTTGAGACTATAGCAGAAGTGTAGGTATGAAGCCACAGGGGCCTGAATGGTGGTACTGACCACAAGGCAGACTGAAAATGACAGAAGAAGGATTTATATGAGAAGAAGTAATGGAAGAATGCTTTCCAGAACTGGCTGATTAATGAACATGGAGAATAACAAGATGGAATATATGTTACAGCTAGGTTTTCAGCATTTGGGACAGTAAAATGACATGGACATTGTCAGAATCAGAGAGCTTGTCCAGAGGCCAGGATTATAAGCCATAAGTTCAGTTTGTAATGCAGACTATGAGATCTCCAGGTGGATGTGCCCGAAGATTTAAGATACACAATTTGGGTTTTGGAAGAGTCAGAAGTAGCAAGACACATTGCAGAGTCATTTGCATAAAGATCATAGGTAGCATGAGCTTGTAAAGCAAGGAGGTCCCTAAGGGAAACTTCGAGGGCTGTCCTTAGAGAACAGGAAGAGGGGGACAACCCAGGAGTCAGGGAGCTGAGAATCATGCAAGATAACAGGGCATTCATAAGCCTTGCATTAAGAAAAAAACACGGGTTGGATATTCAGCTTACCTATCATATGGGAAACAGATGACTTTATTTTTTTGAGACAAGGTCTCACTCTGTCACCCAAGCTGGAGTGCTCACTGCAGCCTTGGCTTCCGGGGCTCATGCAATCCTCCCACCTCAGCCTCCTGAGGAGCTGGGACCATAGGTGCATATCACCATGGCTGTCTAATGTTTAAATTTTTTTGTAGAGATGAGTTCTCCCTGTTTCCCAGACTGGTGTCTAATTCCTGGGCTCAAGTGATCCCTCTGCCTTGGCCTTGTAAAGTGCTAGAATTACAGGCATGAGTCATAGCACTTGACTGATAATTACTGAAAATATAAACTCTGATAGAGTATATGCAATCAGGTATATGAATTGTGAAACACAAGTTGTGATGCTAGCTGTTTTGTGTCAATATAAAAACTTAAAAAAAAATGAGATGGAAGTATTTATGAAGGAACCTGAAGAGACCTATCATCATCACCTACAAAGACCATGCTCTTCTCTCAGAAATACTCTAGTCCTGCGGTCCATGCACGTGCTGGCAAACCCTCAGGTCTCTGAGTCCTACTTTTTGTGGGTTTGCCTGGAGAGAAACACGGGGAAAGCAGAAGAGGGGTCATGAGCTGGTGAGGACCCCTGGGAGGACCCTATTGTTAAAAATATCATCATGGATTTATCCATTAAGGTTTATTTCATTTCTTTTTAGAAACAAAATACCTTTTGGAACGTTTTAGCTTGCAAGCTGTTTGAATCTTGCGGCATAACTATAATTAAATAATCTGGCTGCTCCTCTCCAACAAACGAAAGAATTCAACTGTTTCACTGAGTAAAGTGAAAAGAAAGGAGAGATAATTTTGGTGCCTGGAGTACCCCAAGGAGGTAGGCGTGGAGGCAGGAGCTGTAGTGAAGGTTCTGAGGAGATGCCAGCAACTCTGCTGCCCATCTTTTGGCATATGTAGGGAAGGTGCCAAGGTGTGCTGTGGGTTCTCAGGAAGGGGGAAGTACCTAGAGGCTGCCGAGGGCACTGGCTCGGGCCTTCGCTCTCCACAACCAGCACAGGAGCACGAGGGAGCCACCCAGCCCTTCTGGGCTTCTGCATTCTCACCTGTAGACAGGGCAACAACCACACCCACCACACAGGAATAGAGAAAGCCAAGAACAGTGCCTGGGCAACAGGAGGGAATCAATGAATGTAAGCTGTGAGCAACTGCAAAGAAATCCTCTGTTATTTCTATTATTTGAGTTCCCTGTTTATAAACTGAAATATTCAGTTTAGTTCCTCTGTATTCACTATATTCTTTATTTATTTTATTTTTATTTTTTTGAGATGAAGTCTCATCTGTCACCCAGGCTGGAGTGCAGAGGCATGATCTCGGCTCACTGCAACCTCCGCCTCCTGGGTTCAAAGGATTCTTCTGCCTCAGCCTCCCGAGTAGCTGGGACTACAGACACACCACTATACCCACCCAATTTTTGTATTTTTAGTAGAGATGGGGTTTTGCCATGTTGGCCAGGCTGGTCTCGAACCCCTGACCTCAAATGATCTGCCTGTGTCAGAATCCAAAAGTGCTGGGTTTACAGGCGTGAACCACTGTGCCTTGCCCACTATATTCCTTAAATTTCATTTTAGAGAAAAAAATCCTTTTTGGTATGCCAACATTTTCTTTCTTAAACTCTTTTGGTGCGCCTGTCATTTTGTTTAAAGTGATTGAAGAACAGAAGTCATTCATGAAGGACACAGCACGCACAGCCCAGAGAGCTTGCAGGTTAAAACCAGGCACAGAGTAACGTCTGCCAGCCATTCAGGGGACTTCAAAATAGGTCAGAATATCTTTCCAGAAGATGACACCATCTTTTTGGGTTTGGGTATAACAATAAATCTAGGGGATAAGAATATAAAAGACTGGAAACTTCTTTTGTATTATTATAATGTACTTCTAAATGCATTTTGGGGGACAGACAAGTCCATGTTTATGCAATGACTATAGATACACATATAAGCTGATTAAACAACAGGATGTAAAATTTATTGATAATCACATTTATCAACTAAACCTTGATAAGTTTTTAATGAAAAATTATTATCTGTATAGTAGAATCTCTGCTTTCAGAGTTTACCCATAGGCCACTATCTAAGTGCACTTTTTTTTTTTAACAGCAAACACAGTATTTACAATTAAGTTATTTTGACATTTTAGATTGTATACCAGTGACACATAAAAAAATGTACAGCTAGTCTACTGGGTTATAATTTTAGAAACAAATAAGTCATAATAATAAAGCAGAGTTTTTAAAAGTTACTAGGTTTTCTTTGTCATAAGAAACACTGAAATTCTTAGTATGTAGTTTAAAGAGTATTTTCTTTAACTCATTGAAGCCTATGAAGAAAATTCAAACCCACAGAGAATCAGAGGGTCATTTTCTATATTCTTATTAGACAATGTGTGGAATTGGTGTCTTTCTTCTTGTAGTGAACCCTGAGTCCTCCATGACTGCTAGAGAAGACCAAGCGTCTCTGTTTAGGATGTTTTTTCTGCTCTTTCCAGCTCTACATTTCTAGCATTGTCAATTCCCTTTGTGGTTGGCTCTCTGGACTTTATGCCCTGCTGCCCTTTGTTGTGATTTTGCATGGCCACTTATGTAGAGACTGCTATGCCACCAGGTTCCAGTTGCAATAAGATATCTTAAGATATCTTTGCATGTCTGTGAGGATAGGGGCAGTATTTGATTCATCTTTCCTACTTAAAATTACCTGCTTCTTATGAGTCTTAATCAAAATGCTAAATATGTGGATTATTCTGTCTTCATTTGGGAGTAATAAAATACTCAAGTATAACGTTGCTGATTACCCATTTCACTGCACAATGAACATGGTCAATGCATTAGCCCATTGTCACACTGCTATAAAGATACTACTTGAGACCGTATAATTTACGAAGGAAAGAGGTTTAATTGACTCGCAGTTCCACATGACTGGGGAGGCCTCAGGAAACTTACAATCATGGCAGAAGGCTAAAGGAAATCAAGGTATGTCTTACATGGTGGCAGGAGAGAGAGAGCATAGAGGAAACTGCCACTTTTAACCCATCAAATCTCATGAGAACTCCCTCATTATCATGAGAACAGCAATAAGAGAAACTGGTCCCATTATCCAATCACCTCCCACCAGGTCCCTCCCTCGATATATAGGGATTATAATTTCAGATAAGCTTTGGGTGAGGACACAGAGCCATAGCAAATCTCCTGGCCCCTCCCAAATTTCATAACCTTTTCACATTTCAAAACTAATCATGCCTTAGCAACAGTCCCCTAAAGTCTTAACTAATTCCAACATTAATTCAAAAGTCCAAGTCCAAAGTCTTATCTGAAAAAAGGCAAGTACCTTCCACCTGTGAGACTGTAAGATCAAATACAACTTAGTTACTTTTAAGAAATAATGAAAGTACAGGCATTGGGTTGATATTCCCATTACAAATAGGAGAAATTGTCCAAAACAAAGGGGCCATAGGCCCCATGCATGTGTGAAAACTGGCTGGGCAGTCATTAAGTATTAAAGCTCTCAAATCTCCTTTGATTCCACGTTTCACATCTAGGGCATGCTGATGCAAGAGGTGGGCTCCCATGGCCTTAGGCAACTCCACCCCTGTGGCTCTGCAGGGTACAGTTCCTGCATCTGCTTTAATGGGCTGGCATTGAGTGGCTGTGGCTTTTCCAGGCACATGGCACAAGCTGTCAGTTGATCTACCTTTCTGGGGCCTGAACGACAGTGGCCCTCTCCTCACAACTCCACTAGGCAGTGCCCCAGTGGGGACTCTGTATGGGGGCTCCAACGCCACATTTCCCTTCCATACTGCCTTAGCAGAAATTCTCCATGAAGGCTCTGCCCCTGCAGCAGACTTCTGCCTGGACATCCAGGTGTTTCCATATGTCTCCTGAAATCTAGGCAGAGGCTCCAAAACTTTAACTCTTGTCTTCTGTGCACCTGCAGGCCCCAAACCATGTGGAAACTACCAGTGCTTGGGACTTGCACAGTTTGAGGCAATGGCCTGATCTGTACCTTGTCCCTTTTTAGTCACAGCTGGAGCTGGAGTAGCTGGGATGCAGGGCACCATATCCTTGGGCTGCTCAGAACAGTGGGGCCCTATGTCCAGCCCACAAAACTATTTTTCCCTCCTAGGCCTCCAGGCCTGTGATGGGAAGGGCTGCCATGAAGATTTCTGACATGCCCTGAAGACATTTTTCCCATTGTCTTGGCTATTAACATTTGGCTTCTCGTTACTTATGCAAATCTCCTCAACCAGCATGAGTTCCTCCTGAGAAAATGGGCTTTTCTTTTCTACCGCATGGTCAGGCTGCAAATTTTCCAAACTTTTGTGCTCTGGTTCCCTTTGAAACATAAGTTCCAGTTTCAAACCATCTCTTTGTGAACACATATAACTGAATGCTTTCAGAAAAAGCCAGACCACATCTGAAATGCTTTGCTGCTTAGAAATTTCTTCTCCCAGATATCCTAAATCATCTCTCTCAAGTTCAAAGTTCCATAGATCTCAAGGGCAGGGGCAAAATGCTGCCAGTCTCTCTGCTAAAGCATAGCAAGAGTGACCTTTGCTATAGTTTCCAATAAATTCTTCATCTCCATCTGTGACCACCTCAGCCTGGACTTCATTGTACATATCACTATCAGCATTTTGGTCAAAACCATTCAGTAAGTCTGTAGGAAGTTCCAAACTTTCCCACATTTTCCTTTCTTCCTCTGAGTCCTCCAAACTGTTCAAACCTCTGCCTGTTTTCTAGTTCCAAAGTCACTTCCACGTTTTTGGGTTATCTTTACAGTAGTACTCCAAACTTCTGGTACCAATTTTCTGTATTAGTTTGTTCTCACACTATTATAGATACTACCTGAGACTGGGTAATTTAGAAAGGAAAGAGGTTTAATTGACTCATAGTTCTGTGTCACTAGGGAGGTTCAGGAAACTTACAATCATGGTGGAAGGTGAAGGGGAAGCAAGGCACATCTTACATGGCAGCAACAGAGACAGCATGAAGGGGAAACTGACACTTTTAAACCATCAAATCTTGTGAGAATTTCTTCACTATCATGAGAACAGCACGGGGAAAACTGTCCTCATGAGCCAATCATCTTCCACAAGGCCCCTCTCTCAATACGTAGGGATTACAGTTTGAGTTGAGATTTGAGTGGGGACACAGAGCCAAACCATATCAGTTAACTAAGATATCTTATATGCAGACTCATAGGATATTTCATTTTGATTCAGAACTAGTAGTAAAATAGGCACCTGAAACACATAATTTTATGGAATTGTAAACGTAAAGACATGGAATTGTGTTCTATGTGTTTTCTATTCCCACGGGATATGTCTTTGTACCCTGCTCAGAGAGCCCTTCCTGTCCTCTCTAGGGAGAATTAAACCCTCTGTAACAGCAGGGCCTGTTGCGTATAGCTCTATGAGGGCATTTATTATGCTTATGTATTTGTTTATATTCTATCACCCTCACTAACTTGTGACCCCTGATGGTGTATTCCATCCATTCTTTTTTTGCTTTATAACATTTCATACCAATTTATGAGACAGAGGCCACCTCAGATTTGTTGAATTAATTAACCAATGAGCCAATTCTCAAAATGACCTCTGGATAGCAGTCTCTCTCCTCTCTGGCGCATGTTTCAGGCTGCAGCCAGACACTCCCTTCTAAAAATACTTTATCCATGTCACTCATTGGCCAAAGCCTTCACTGGCTGTATACAAGGTGTATCCTCAATGCTTCACTGTGTTGTACTCCATTTTTCCAGAATCTGTCCCCGTTTTCTTTCCAGTTTCACATTCTAACATTTTACCTTCACATCTTAAGTTCCAAATGAACCAAATATTTGCTAGATGTGTCCTGCTTTTCTGTATGACTGGAGTACTTTTCCAGTTTTTCCATTTTGATGTCCATCTCTTTATTCTTTATGAAATCATACTGCATCCTTTCCACATAATCGTAGTTAAGAGTGTATGTGTTGCAGCCTAAGTCCAAATCCTGCCCCAGCCTCTGCCACAAATTAGTGATATGACCTTGGGCAAGTCACCTCATTCTCCTCATTAAAATGGAAATGATAACAGTACGTACATCAGCTGCCTGTGGTAAATAATGTATTCATTATAGTTAATTCATGTAAACCATCTAGAACACTGCCTGGTACGTGTTAATCATTATTATTTCAACTTTACTATAAAAGCATTAGACAGTGTATTATAATTACATGAGTACTCGTTAAGTGGGTACCCAAATATCTACCTACTCAGTAAATCTCCCCTTGTCTTAGCAGGAGTAGGGAAGCTGGAGGGAGTGCCTCCCAGACAGGAAGGGGCAGCAGAGGCAGGAGAAACGGGGGGAGTGGAGAGCAAGTGGCCAGCAGTATAGTCCCACCCTCCCCGCCAGGGTGGAAACTGTGTGTGTGCATGCATGTGGCCACATGTGTGCTGTAAACAACCAGAGACGACTGAGGGACATCCTGGGGTGCCCGAGCATGTTGAGAAAGGATAGTTGTTGGCTACTGTACTTTGTTTCTCAGGTCATGAGCCAGGGAAGTTTCAGGTCACAGCAGAGCCTGACGGTGACCAGCTCAAAGCCAGGGAAAGGATGGCAGATGCGCTCAGGAGCACTGGTATGAGCCAAGCTTTGGCAGTCAACCAGCAGCTACATATCTGCGACAGTCAGCAGGTGCCGTGAATGCTAAGAGAACAGACCAAAGAGCAGCTCCAACCATGGCAACCTCAAGAAGAGATACAACGGGGAGGTCCACAGCCAAGGGCCAGGTGAGAGGACCTTGGAGTTCAGCTGAACATTTGTAGGAGTGAGAAGAGAGGACAACATGAGGCAGATTGCGGATGCTCAGCTCTGCATCAGAGGCCATCTCAGCTTCTGCTGACACCCAGGTGATGCCAGCTGGGGAGAGAAGGAAGTAAGGGAAGGGAAGCCTTAAGACAGGAGGGGCTTCAGATGCCTCCTTCTCCTCTGCCACTCCCAGATCTCACAAGCGGAGATGCAATCTCCAAAGCAAGAAGAGAACAGTTACAGATGACAAAGAGGGTTACAGTGTTTTGCACATTGAGGCTTTTGTGCCCAGCACCACATATAGGCACGTGTACACACATGCATGCACATACACACACTTGTT
Organism: Plecturocebus donacophilus; assembly: GCA_004027715.1. Taxonomy (NCBI): domain Eukaryota; kingdom Metazoa; phylum Chordata; class Mammalia; order Primates; family Pitheciidae; genus Plecturocebus; species Plecturocebus donacophilus. Next base: position 24,382 of record PVKP010026340.1, on the reverse strand, counting down.
TACAATTCGCTTCTCTCGTTAGGTCTCCCTTTCTTTGTTTCTGCTTTATATCTGGCCCAGAACTTAGCATGGCTCAGGGTCCATCACACAGACATGGGTGGGTGGGGGGCGTAGATGGGTGGGTAGATGGATGGGTGGATAGATGGATGGGGGATGGGTGGACAGATGGATGGGCGAATGGATGAGTAAATAAATTGCTCTTTAGTTAATTCACTCCATGCTCTCTGGATCAAATGTCCTCTATTTTAGTGTATTTTTCTGGAAATTTCTGCAAAACACATCAAGCAAAAGTTGGTTTCAGACCTCCTGGCTTTAGTCATCTGGGATAACAAGTCATTTTGTATGACTTTAAATCCTTTATTTCAATCCCTTTTTGATTCACAAGTGAGGACCAGCATCCCATTTAGGGTAAAATGACTTGCCCAAAGGCAGGAAGTGATTGAATTGCCCACTCATCAATCCTAACTTGTTTAGGCTCATTGTTCTTTGTCAATTGAAAGGGCCCTTTGATTTCATTTAGGCTCCTGCACTTTCAGTTCATGAAATGTGTCAAACAAGGCGCAGCTTATTAGTTTTATTAGATCTGGCCTCATTCCAGTGTTATGTGTTATGATCTACAATATGCAGCCTAGCAGTTTCCAGAACATGGCTGTTAGTCAGATTCAGTACTGTCTGCAGTCACAGTGCAGCTCTTTATAAGGCCTGGAACTATGGGAAACGAGAAAGCTAAGAAATTCTCTAATGCTAATTTCTGATAGTCTATATGGTTTTCACGTATAGAGAGATAAGAAATTTTTTTTAAATCCACAAAATAAGTTTGCATGCTTCAAGTGGTTAAACCTTCAGTCTTGCAACACACTATTAGCATTAGCAATTAATTTTAGCAGATCAGTTCAGCAGATCTGAGCAGACTGACTTAGCGAATTAAAATATTAGTCATGTCATTACATTTTGATTAGAAATAAAGCAATACCAAAAGTTAGTAAAATTAAAATCATCAATGGGAGTAGAAACCAAGCATTTCCTATCATTGCTCCCAGTGGTGTGCTGCCAAATATGTAACTGTCAGAGGCGTTTGAACCAGAGCAGCTGCATCTTGAATAGGAGCTGGGTAAAATGAGGCTGAGACCTACTGTGCTGCATTCTCAGTTAAGGCATTCTTTTTTTAATTTTTTTTTTTTTTTTGAGACGGAGTCTCACTCTTGTCACCCAGGCTGGAGTGCAGTGGCACCATCTCAGCTCACTGCAACCTCTGCCTCCTGGGTTCAAGCTATTCTCCTTCGTCAGCCCCCCAAGTAGCTGGGAGGCATGTACCAGCATGACTGGTTAATTTTTGTTTTTTGTTTTTTGAGATGAAATCTCACTCTGTCACCCAGGCTAGAGTGCAGTGGCACCATCTTGGCTTATTGCAACCTCCGCCTTCTGGGTTCTAGAGATTCTCCTGCCTTAGCCTCCCGAGTAGCTGGGATTATAGGCTCCTGTCACCATGTCTTGCTAATTTTTATATTTTTAGTACAGACGGGGTTTCACCATGTTGGCCAGGCAGGTCTTGATCTCCTGACCTCATGATCCACCTGCCTCGGCCTCCCAAAGTGTTGAGATTACAGGCATGAGCCACTGTGCCCAGCCTAATTTTCTTATTTGTAGTAGAGAAGGGCTCCACCATGTTGGCCAGGCTGGTCTGGAACTCCTCACCTTAGGTGATCTGCCTGCCAGGGCCTCACAAGTCCTTAGATTACAGGCATGAGCCACTGTGCACAGCCCAGTTAAGGCATTCTAAGTCACAGGATGAGATAGGAGGTCAGCACAAGATACAAGATATAGAACATGGGCTTAGGACACCTGTAAGACTGATGTTCAAGGTGGCCCAGCAAACTGGTCAGTTATAAACTTTGCTTCCAGGTCCCTGAAAAAAAATTGAATGAGGTTTCCCTCTTGTCTTGAATGTCCTTGGGAATTTGACCTTGTAACCATGTGGCCATGCTTTCTCTTTTCACAATGGCGGCCTGGGTTCAGGTTTCAATTTCTGGCTTGGAAAATGAGTCCTGTCTTTTTGTATGTATTTTGTCTTTCTATGTATTTATATGTATTATGTGTGTGATGTGTATATATGAAAGAGCTTTAATTAATTGGTTTAATAATAATAAGTGCTTAAATCAAATATTTTGTCAGAAAAGTACAAAGTGTAATGCCTTTTACTTAGTTCATATGACTTAAGCAATCTTTGGGAAATAGAGTTTTAAAGATTATTTGTAAAATAAAAATGTCTTCAGAAATATAAATATTTGGTCTAAATTATGTAGGTCAGATACTAACTTTTCTAAATGCTTTAAGGTTATAAACTGCTTCCTTAACTTTTGAAAATTATTCAATTTATTTTGGAGCATTATATTCTAGGTAAGGCCTGAAACATGTGAATTTAAACACTGGAAAGGATCAAACCTTATCTGCACTTCTGTCTGGGTCCTAGGCCCCATACCTACTAAATAATTAAAATTGCTTACTAGCCAGGTTTTTCACCAAAAGTAAAAGTTGCTAAGAGTTAACAGTGTAACATGTATTTAAGACTACTGAATAAACAGTTCTACATGCAAGGTGTATAAGTAAAGTAAAATGTGTTTTTGGTAAAATATTATAAAAAGGCATGGAAATGTAAATTTTCTGGCTTAAAGGGTTAAAGGATTGATTTAAGTTAGGATCAAGCTGATGGCTTAGGCAAGGTATGGAAGGTTTGTGGAAAATTAATTGTAAGAGATTCTATATTGGCTAAAGTAGCATTATTCAGTTTTCCATAAACTAAACATAGGAATAAAAGCATAACAGGTTTTTCTTAGAGCAAAAACCTGCCTGTGATCTGCTCTTTAACAAAAATTTGTAAAGAGTTATAAAAGGTTTTTAAGAATCTTACCTATGGTCAGACTGAATATGATTGAATACATTTACCTATAAGGCTTACTAAGAATTGAGTCTGACATCAATAATGCACTAATGCAACAGTGACATTTGGCTTATTTGGTATAAAAGTCATACAGGAGGCATTGTCAAATATAAAATGATGTTTGGTTTTCTTTGGGCTATATTTGTATAAATATGTTATTGGTATGTGTTCTAAAATTATAAAAAACTAATATGACTTAGTGTACATTATCAGTAATAATTATAGTTGTGTTGAATTAACTGTATGCCACACAGGTAACCGAATTTCTTTGTCAATCATGTTTTTGACTGTGGCTGTCCTAACATGTTTTGTCAGCCACAAACAATTGTCTTATTTTGATCCTCTTTAAAAGGTGGTTTATAAGATAGTCAGCTATAGGGCTTTGACAGGTGCTCTTGAATGCAAGTTTCTGATAACTTTAGAAATTAACACATTAGACTAGAGGAAAAAACCTTTAGAACTCTCACAGAGAGGTGAAATGTTCATGAATATCAAACAGAAGTTAACCACATGGACTAAACTAATAAAAGTCTAAAGTAATATTTTTTAACTTTTTGCTTAAAATGCTGCTGATCCTTTGTTTTGCTTTTCAGAGTCAAGAAAACTTTTGAGCTATTTACAGCTTTTAACAATTAAGTAAACTATACTCCTGTAAACAAAATCTGGAGCATATTTGTTTCTCTCTACCTGATTTCTCCAGACTTTGGAAACTATTTGTGAATATTCTTATTTTGCATAAGTACAATAAGAATATGTTTTCTTTTGCAACAGGACACAATTGGAGAAACTGGTTATTTTATCAATGCTTTGACTGGAATAATGTACTTTCCTTTAAGGAATCAAACTTGACTTGTAGAGCCAATAAAAGACCCTTGGAAAACTGGCCTTATACTTACCTACACAGTCCCTGTACAAGGTTTCTGACCTGTGGTTGAGTAAAGAATGTCACTTTCTAACAGGCCCAGGATCCCCAAGTTATCTTGGGATCTCAAAAAAAGGAATTTACCCAACTCATAGATATTTGAGGGTACAAATCCATGGCTGGACTCAGCTTTAAAAGAGTCTTATCTAAGATTTCTTTCATGGAACAGAGTTCCATCAAAGCCAATTTGAAAAGAGCTTATGTAAAAAATAATTATTCTTGCTGTATTTTATACAAATAATCAGGCCAAAGTGTAATAAAGCAAGTCATCTCACTATGATTTGTCTTTAGCAAAAATGGAAACTTGAGACAGAAAAGTTGTGTTGGAAGAACTATGGTACATTTGTTATTAGATTCTAGTCTCATCTGTTGTTTTTAAGTTTGTTTCTGCAATTTAGGCTAATCCTGCTTATTCCTGCGAACCAACCAGTGATCTCTGATTGCTGCTCAGAATAAATAAGAGGAATAGGTAATGTAAAAATCTAAATCAGTGTTCCAATTCTGGACATGTACTGGAATCATCTAGCAACCTCCTAATAGCTTGGTTCCAACAGTTGCCTAGTTCATGGAAAGCCTTCTAATTTAGTTTACTTGGGATAATTTTACTTATTTGGTTTTATTGTTGTAGAATATATTGCTGCTGAACTCTTCGAGTAGGAAAGCAGAATAAGCTTGCTCAACATTTTCTTAAACTGAATACTTATTAATTTTCCAGATATCACCTCTTGTTGGAACTCAAGAGTCGTGAATGGCCCTTGCCATACTGATGTTTTCTGACTGAGCTCCCATCTACCCTGAACACAAGAGACCCTAATAGTTAGATAGGAATACCATTGCCCTTATTCAGCTTGAAGAAGCTACTGTGCTGTATTCCCAGATAGGTAAGGCATTCTAAGTCACAGGATGAGATGGGAGATTGGCACAAGATACAAGTCTAAAGACCTTGATGATAAAACAGGCTGCAGTGAAGAAGCTGGCTAAAACTCACCAAAACCAAGATGGCGATGAGAGTGATCCCGGTAGTCCTCACTGCTACACTCCCACCAGTGCCATGACCATTTACAAATGCCATGGCAACATCAAGAAGTTACCCTATATGGTCTAAAAGGGGGAGGCATGAATAATCCACCCCTTGTTTACTATATCATTAAGAAATACCCATAAAAATGGACAACCAGCAGCCCTTGGGATTACTCTGACGATGCAGTAGCCATTCTCTTATTCCTTTACTTACTTTTTTTTTTGAGACAGAGTCTTGCTGTATCACCAGGCTGGAGTGCAGTGGCCTGATCCTGGCTCACTGCAACTTCCGTTTTTCAGGTTTCAAGCAATTCTCCTGCTCAGCCTCCCAAGTAGCTGGGACTACAGGCACGCACCCCCATGCCCGGCTTCCTTTACTTTCTTAATAAACTTACTTTTGCTTTGCATTGTGGACTCACCCTGAATTCTTTCTTGCATGAGATCCAAGAACTCTCTCTTGGGGTCTGGAAGGGGACCCCTTTCCTGTAACGTAACAACTGGCTCTGGGAAGGGGAGCTCTAATTAGTAGTAGCTGCTGATTTTTGTGGTATAAATTTCAAGCCTCCAACTTGAAATCGCTAGGAAGAGATGTATCAATCAGCTCTTATAAGCTCAAAGAAACTTTATGTTGGAACTTACTGTATCTTGATAGAATTTAGGCTAATTCTGTACATCTAGAGAAATCTATTTCTCATATAAAAATATATGCATATATATATATATGTATCATAGAAGTGGATTGGCCATACTCATCCACAAGGTGGGTGAAACAGTCTCCCACCTGCCCGGGTAAGGCACAGGTATAGTTTCATATGCCAGTGATGCCCTTGTGACTCTGATGGTACATTTTATATCAGAACAAGACTTTATCTCCTTTACTCAATAGAGTAAAAAGAACAGAATATAAAAGGAAATATAAAAATACAAACCAAGAGATAGATAAAAAGGTTTATTTCATTGATGTTAATTGGAACTAATTTTCCTCCTAATTGGATGAAGTTTCTGGTAACTATCATTTATATGACCCTTTTTGCCTTTCACCCTCTCTTGTTCACAATTACTTTTCTCCTGCTCCTCATTTACTCCTGGAAGGCCTAAAGCTATGCTCAATAAGTACCTATACAGTTGTATTAATCAGCTTGTTCAGGAGCAAGAATCAGGAAGTCCCAGGATAGAGTAGTTCTGCAGCTGGTTGGATGACTGAGTGGTTCAGCAATGGCATCAAGTGCCCTCTGATCCCAGCCTCACCCATGTAGTCTGCAGAGGGTCTGCAGCTCCCCTTCCAATTACAGAATAGTTGTAGGAGTGCCAGGAATCACAACTAGACATGACAACATCCAGAAGCAGAAAAAGGAATAAAACTTTCCATTCGTCTTAAGAGGTAGGAAACCTTCTCAGAAAGAATCCCCCTCCTTTTCACTATCGAGTCACAAGTTCCTTCTGAATCAATGCAATCCATATGGCTGGCAATGCAGATGTCTTTAGCACAACACGATCTTTATCCCCTGGGGGGAAGAAGTGTAGTGGGTTAGGCCATTAAAAGTGTCTGCCACAGATGATAACCAGGAGCAATTAAAAAGGTAGCCAGGCCATGAGGTACTCAGAAAAGCTGGCTTGAAGCTCTTGGGGTTCATCTCCTATGGCTGCTGTAACAAACAACTTACCCAAACTTAGTATCTTAAAACAACACAAGTCAATTTGATAATTCTGAAGTCAGAAGCCTGAAATGGGTCTTGCAGGCTAACATCAAGGTGGTGGCAGAGCTGTCCTGGTTCGGACTCGTTCTGGTTCTGGAGGTTTAGGGGAGAATCTGTCTCCTCATTTTTTCAGTCTCTAGGAGCTGGCTGCATTCCTTGGGGTGTGTCCCCTTGCTCCATCTGCAAAGCACATCACTCAACCTCTGCCTCCACCCTTATATCTCCTCTCTCTAACTGAGACCTCCTTGCCTCCTCTTTGTAAGAACAAGAGATTGTGCTCCCACTGAGTCCACCTGCCTAATCTAGGCTAATCTCCCCATCTCAAGACCTGTTAACTTAATCACATCTGCCATGTCCCTTTTGCCGCGTAGGACGACATGTTCACAGGTTCCAGAATTAGGATGTGAATGTGTTTGGTGGCCATTTTCCTGCCCTCCACAGCTGGGGGTTGTAAAATGATACTTCCAACAAATGTATAAGAAAATTGTTATATTATTTCAAACGCAAGATTTGGAACTGGAGTGACAAAACCAGGCACTAGAAAAACAACGGAGATCATTGAGATTAGCCTGCACACGGCCCTGGTAAGATTTAGAGTTTCATGTTAAGTGAAGCATTACCAATACCTTTATATTATTGATGTCATTTTTCAGCATTTAAACTTTATATATGAAAAAGAGGATATTTAAATATTTGTTTTATGAAATATATTTTTCATATTTCAGTGAGTCACATTTAAAGTTTATTTTTACAGAGCCAGTTTTACTCATTAACAGAACAGAAAGTAGTGGCGCCACCTGAGATCCAGAAGGAAGCCTTTGTGGATGGATATCTCTGCCCTGTAGGGCTGCACAGGCTTAAGGGATAATTATGTTAGAACCTGAATTTGGCTGGGTGTGGTGGCTCACACCTGTAATCCCAGTACTTTAAGAGGATGAAGTGGGCAGATCACAAGGCGAGGAGTTTGAGACCAGCCTGGCCAATATGGTGAAACCCCATCTCTACTAAAAATACAAAAATTAGCAAGGTGTGGTGGCGTGTGCCTGTAACCCTAGCTACTCAAGAGACTGGGGCAGAAAAATCTCTTGAACTCGGGAGGCAGAGGTTGCAGTGAGCCGAGATCATGCCACTGCACTCCAGCCTGGGTGACTCTCAAAAAAATAAATAAATAAATAAAGAACCTGAATTTGACATTGCACTCTACCCATGCATTGAGGTGCAAAATGATCAAAATCTAACTTTGGAAGGTACGAGTTATGCTCTGGAATGCCCACAGAGTGCCACTAGGTACCTGGAGACCTGCCGTAATTCTGATGCAGCAGCTTTTAAGCTTAAAAAAAGACAGACACAAAGCCTACAATAGATGATCTTACAGGATAGATTTCTTGTAGTCATGTAGGATTTAGTTTTTTTCTACTTATAACTCCTTGGCTTATTGGAATGGGATTGAGACTAGATAACTGTTTATAAAACTTACTTCGATTTCATTTGACGTTCATTCAAATGAACACCTCTACCGGCCTCTTACGTGGGAACTATGCATGACCATGTGCCTGGCGTCTAGAGCAGTGTGGGAAGGAGGAAGTGACTCATGACTTCTTTTGTGGTTCGCATGCCCTTTCCCTTCCTTAGCTTGTGCAGCGCTGCACAGAGATCTGGGAAGACAGTGCTGAAGGAGGTTGGTGGGAGCAGTACAGGACAGTCCTGGCCCCCCGTGACCACTGGAAAAGACATGCTCTCCAATCAGAAATAGCCGTTTTCATGAGTGCATGAATGAGAAATAGGCTCTGCTTATTCTATGTAGGTAAAGGAGCTGCGCCCTGCTGGGTGCCACGAGAACACCCGTTTCTTCCTCATTCTGTTTTATCATCTCCTGAATGGCCATGAAAGCCACCAAAGAGCCTTTACAGAAGTGCTTCTGCATTGCTCTCTGCTGAACCTGACGTGATGTCTTCTAGGGTTATCCAGGCAGGCCCCTCTCTATCTGTGGGGTTGGGTTATTACATCCTGTAGCTACAATGTAGGGGAGAATTAAGGGACTGATGTTCTAAAACACCATAGTAAGATTTTTTTTCTATTTATGTGAGGCTAAAAATGTATATCGAGAATTATCTTGCAAATGCTTCCGTAACATAGACAAAGGGACATTAAATGAATTCTAGAAATTCAGTTGACATTTGGAAGCAGTGATTTTAAGAGAGAAATGTTTCCAGATTTTAGCCAATACTTTTCAGTTTACTTGCATCATTAAATATAGCACAATTTTCAGTGTAATGAATGTAATATTGTACAGAAATTAGATCTGCTCAGTATTAAGACGAAAAAAATCAAGAGCAGTCAGATGAACCTTAAGAAAAAAAATGTTCTAAAAACCCCAGATAAATGCAGAATGCCTGCAAGCAGGGTTTGTCTGAAATGAATACATGCAACCAGAGTCACATTCTGTTTCCAGTCCAGATCAAAAGTAAATTTCTCATCCTCCAATTATGTACATTTTCATTCAAATCCACGGTAGATGTTTAAAAGATGCAGGCACCTTTCAGCCATCCCTGGTGGGCCAATCATTTGTATTGAGTGCTCCTTCTGCAGTAAGCATAGGAAGATGCTATCTATATCCTTCCATGTTCATATGGAGTATAACCACATTTGTTCATAGTTGATGAATAATAACCTGCCTCCCCCAGGGCTTCCAATATGGGTACAATCCCAAAAGACAACCTGACAACAAGACTTGTCCTTGGAAGAAGCTTCTGGATCACCCTAGATGTGCTGTGGCATCTCTTCTGTAACCAGTCCCTCTGTGCCTGGGCACATGGCCCTTTTCTGAAGTTTCCAGCTATGAAACACCTTATTTGGTCATTCAACAAAATAATTTGCTAAGTGCTCCCATGTGCCATAAACTAGATGTTCTTGGCATAAGATGGGCATAATCCCCTCATCAAGGAACTGACAGTCAAATGGAGAACACAAGTTATCAGCCTTGCATGAGAGTGAGGTCTGATGGGGGAACCTGGGAGATGACCTTAGGGGACTCCTCGATGGTTCTCCTGCCAACATGTATTTAAGCACACAGCACCACAGTAACAGTAGGGGTCTGATGTGTTGTAAACATATTTTCTCACATTTCTTTTCTAATCTAGCATATGTCTGGTTATTATGCATTTTCTTACTTTTTTATTATTAGAAATGCCATAGGTCATTCTATAAAATTGTGCTACCAAACAAATTTAATAATTAGAAAGGTCACATATATTCAACAGTAATAGTTAAACTGCACTGAAATAATTTTTGGGAAAATACAAATAAGTGCGAAATATGCAGGGAAGAAGAAAGATTTCCTTGACATTTGTCTGAATCAAAGGACATTGACTAGCTAAATGCATATAATTTTTCCTCTCTGAATTCTTATAAAAGTCTTTCAGTGAAATAAACTTTTATTTTGTTTCCTTTTATCAAATTAATTTCTTATTAAAAGGCTATAGTTTAATGGTTAGTTTAATGAGGCTTTAGTTTAATGGTTACTATAGTCTCACAGTATAGGTTGAACTGGGGTAATGTGATGTGCCCAATTTTGTTCTTTTTACTTAGATTTGCTTTGGCTATTCAGGCTCTTTTTTTGGGTCACTATAAATTTCAGAATAGCTTAACTATAGATTTTGCTAAATTTTGTAGCTTTATTCTATTTATATTTATAGCTAATGCTTTAGAATAGCTTTAACCAAAGCCCCATTAATTTCCTAAACTGGACATTCATCTGCCTTTGCTAATCTTTGTGCTCTTAACTTGTGAGCCTCTGTACACGGTCCTGGGCCCACTCCCCTGGCTTCCAGCTAGGCTGAGGCTGCATGGAAAGAACTGCAGGCCCCGAAATCTTGATAGGGAATCACAGCCTCTCAGCATCTTCTGATTCTTTCCCTCACAAAATCAAAGACAAGGCTTCAAACTTGAAATTCAAAAGAAAAATAAATCTTAGCTATGCTGGGTTTAATACTTACAGCCCATCTCCACCGCATTCACCCCTCACAATTGCACAACAAAGTGGTTTGCTTAAAACAGTGGTTTGTACTAAATATCAAAGAATGGCCCATCTCCTTGGTTAGCTGTATTTCTAGATATTTCGTTTTCTTCATGGTGACTGGAAGTGAAATTGTGTTCTCGATATCATGCTCATCCTGGATGTTGTTGGTCTATAGAAATGCTACTGATTTTTGTACACTGATTTTGTATCCTGAAACTTTACTAAAGTTGTTCATCAACTCTAGGGGCCTTTTAGCAGAGTCTTTATGATTTTTGTAGGTATAGAATCATATCATCAGCAAAGAGAGATAGTTTGACTTATTCTTTTCCTATTTGGATGGCTTTTATTTATTTTTCTTGCCTGATTGCTCTGGTTAGGACTTTCAATACTCTGTTGAATAGGAATTATGAGAGTGGGCATTCTTGTTTTGTTCTACTTCTCAAGGAGAATCATTTGAGCTTTTGCCCATTCAGTATGATGTGGGCTATGGGTTTGTCACAGATGGCTCTTATTATTTTGAGGAATGTTCCTTCAATGCCTAGTCTGTTGAAGGTTCTTATCATGGAAGAAAGTCAGATTTTATTGAAAGCTTTTCCTGCACCTATTGAGATAATCATATAGTTTTTGGTTTTTATTCTATTTATGTATTTGTGTATGTTGAACCAGCCCTGTATCCCATAAATAAAGCCTACTTGATCATGGTGGATTAACTTTTCAATGTGCCACTGGATTCAATTTGCTAGCATTTTGTTGAGGAATTTTGTGTCTATGTTCATGAGGGATATTGGTCTGATGTTTTCTTGAGGGGAAATATCTCTACAAGGAGAACTACAAAACACTGCTGAGGCGATACAAATTTTTTAAAAAATCCCATGCTTATGGATTGGAAGAATCAATATTGTAAAAATGACCATATTGCCCAAAGCAATTTGCCAGTTCAATGATATTACTATTAAACTTTGAATGTCATTCTTCACAGAATCAGAAAAAAAAATCTAAAATTCATATGGAATCAAGAAAGAGCCTGAATAGTCAAAGCACTTCTAAGCAAAAAGAATAAAGGTGGAGGGATCATATTGCCCAGCTTTAAACTATTCTGTAAGTCTATAGTAACCATACAGCATGGTACTCATATAAAAATATACACATAGACCAATGGAACAGAATATAGAACTCATAAATAAAGCTGTATACCTACAACCATCTGATTTTCAACAAGGCCAATGAAAGCAAGCAATGGGGAAAGGACTCCCTATTCAATAAATAATGCTGCGATAACTGCCTAGCCATATGCTAGCTAGAAGATTGAATCTGGACCCCTATCTTTCACTATATATAAAAATTAATTCAAAATTGATTAAAGATTTAAATGTAAGGTCTTAAACTATAAAAATCCTGGAAGACAATCTAGGAAGTACTCTTCTTAACATCGGCTGTGGCAAACCATTTTTGGCTAAGTCCCCAAATGCAAATGCAACAAAAACAAAAATAGACAAATGAGACCTAATTAACTAAAGAACTTTTGCACAGCAAAAGAAACTACCATTAGATTAAACAGGCACGCTACAAAATGGGAGAAAATATGTGCATACCATGCATTCAACAAAATGCAGAATCTCTAGGGAACTTAAACAATTGAACAAGCAAAAAAGAAACAGCCCTATTAAAAATGGGCAAAAAACATGAACAGATACTTCTCAAAAGAAGACATACAAGCAGCTAACAAACATACAAAAAATTGCTCATCATCACTATTCTATTCATCAGAGAAATGCAAATCAAAACCACAATGAGACATGATCTCACACCAGTTGGAATGGCGATTATTAAAAAGTCAAAAAACCACAGATGTTGGCAAGGCTGTGGAGAAAAGGGAACACTTACACACTGTTGGTAGGAATGTAAATTAGTCTAGCCACAGTGAAAAGCAGTCTGGAGATGTCTCAAAGAACTTAAAGCAGAGCTATCATTTAATCCAACAATGGGCTGGGTCACTGTGTATATAACCAAGAGAAAATAAATCATTCTACCAAAAAAAAAAAAACTCACATGCACTTGTATGCTCATCACTGTACTATCACAATAACAAAGACATGTAGTCAACTCAGGTGCCCATCAACAGTGGAGAGAACAAGGAAAATGTGGTACATATACACCATGAAATACTAAACAGCTATAAAGGAGAATGAAATAATGTCCTTTGTGGCAATGTAAACAGAGCTGGAGGTCATTATTGAGCAAATTAACACAGGAACAGAAAACCAAATACTGCATGTTCTCACTGACAAATGGGAGCTAAGCACTGAGCACATATGGACATCAAAATGGAAAAACAATAGACACCAAGGACTACTGGAGGGTGGAAGGACGGGCTGGTTAAAAAAACTGCCTATCAGGTGTTATGCTCATGTCCAGGGTGACAGGATTCCCATTTCAAACCCTAGGATCATGCAATATTCTCATGTAACAAATCTGCATATCTAAAATAAAAATTTAAATTAAAAAAAAAAAAGACAATTGCCCAAGAAAAGGAGCATGGCTGGGAGAGCTAAACAGGTACATTAACATTTGCATTTTCTGAAAATAAGATCTACTTGCACTGCAATTCTCCAGTAAGTCAAAGTGAATATATGAAAAGAATTAGGAAAGGCTGCTGAGCATGGTAGCCCATCAGAACTGGGATACTCACAAAAATTGCTCCTTTCTGCTCTTAACAGGATGGAAATCTCAAAGAAAGAGAAGCAGGAAATTATTCAAGCCAATTCAGTGTTAACATATTATAAATAAATCATGATCCAGGACAAATTGAAGGTAAATTTCACTATTCCTAAATCTCAGACTTGCCACAGATTTTTTAAATGTTGACTACTGTGAGGAAAATGGCAAACAATCCACGTTAACTGTAGGTTCAGTGCCACAGGTATTTTCATTACAAGTAATAACTGATGACTCACTGGAGCAGGTAATTAAAATTGGCATGTCGCCTGCTTAGTTGGATTTCAGTTTCCTGGGACACTCCTGTTAGTGAGAAGCAAGTGCCTCAACGCTGCTCCCAGTTGGAACTCCAGATCCTCAAGCACCACATCCCCACCAAGAGGCCCCCAGCTGCTGCTCTCTTCCGGTCGAATCCTTGGACTCTCACCCTGAGGTGACTGCTTTTATCTCAGCAGTGTTCAACAGTAAGAGAAGCATACAATTCAGACAGCCCGACAGTGAGGTGGCAAAGAGCTCAGCCAGACACACTGCATGTTCTCTTCCTATGCAGCAGTTATCACATATGTATTTAGCAGATTTTAGAGTACAAGAGGGCATGCACTAAGGCTGCCTTATTTCTCATGAAACTCCTGATTCAACAGGTAGTGTCCATTATTCAGCACACAGTAGGTGCTGAATAAACCCCTGTTGAGAGTAGAAATGAGTCAGTGGGTTTCAGCCCCACGTTCCTTCAGATGGTCTGAGTGCATGCACCCCACTGTGGCCGCAGCAGATGTGTGGCCGTCCGGGTGAGTGCACGTGGCACAGAGCACTGGCAGCTTCCTTCGGAGGCTACCTCCCAGCCAGGGGTCCGTGGTCAGCTGTGCATCACTAACTCTTGAAAAGTCAGAATTCTCAAAAGAAGAAATCAGATATTTTGGGATATTAAAATTGATCTTTATGAGAGAATGTTACGATGAAATTATAAAAAGTAAACGCATTATCTGATGCTTAACTCAGAATAACGGAGCAGGCTTCCTTGAGGAAATGGCCATGTCTCCCTTGAGGCAAGAAGGGCATCCCAGTCAAAGGGCAGGGGCCCGTGATGGGAACCATGGAGAATGGCGGCCTTGGGAAACTGCAGAATTCAGGGCAGCTGAAGGTGGGGCAGTGGCCAGAGATGAGGCTGAACTCCAGGGAAGGAGCCAGGATGGGAGGGAGCTGTCAGGAGCTTATCAAGAAGGGAATGGAAAGATGCTGATCCTGGGAATAAGTAATGGGGTCTGTTTCCAGAATGCACAATGAGGCTGCTGTGGGAGCCGTGGGCTGGAGAAAGACAAGCCTGGTGCGAGACAAACATCTCCTGCCTGGCATTGCTCAGTTAGGAGGGTGGCTTAACCTTACAGGGTCAGTAGGGTATGGAGGCACCGACATTCGAGAGACGTCTCGGAAACAGAAGTAAATGGCTGAAATAAAGGATTTCAGCATGAGAGTGAGGAAGTGTCCACGGCCAAGGACAACTCCTGGCTTCTATCTTGGGTACCATGTGCACAGTGCTGTCAGTCAACTCAGACGGGGGCCATGATGGGAAAGTGCAGCTCTGTGAGGGGCAGGCAGAGTGGGGGCTGCAAGGTTATGATTGCGTCATGGACACACTGAGCTCTGCAGGGGCCACTGTGCACACTGAAGTGGAGAGCTGGTACCCAGGAGTTGCTTGGAGGTATGAGTTTGAAACTTGGGAGAGAATCTGGGCTAAAGTCATGGCCAAGTGTTTGGGGGAGAAAGAAGAGGTCCAAAGCCCGTCCACTGGGCTCCACCTGCACAGGACGGGCTGCTAGAGGGACACAGCCTCAGGACAGCAAGGCAGGGAAGGGATCGGGTCGTGAAGCCATGAGGGAGGTGCAGGCAGAGGGTGCTGAGGCCGTGGGGCAGCAACCAGGTTTTGGAGACAACAAGAGTTAACTGTAGACATCTTGTGGATTGACAGTGTCAGGGCTGTTAGAGGTACTGGCAATAAGGAGCAGGCGACAGACAGCTCTTCCTTCCAAATGTGACATTTTTAGAACAGTTATAACACTAAGCTCAGATTGTAGAGGATCAATGGAGAGCAATGGACCTTTCAGAATGAAACACATAGAAAGGAGGAAAAAAAAAAGATTGTCTGGGTCATCTGTTATTCCTTAGTAAATAAAAATGAAATATGACAAAATAAGAAAGATGGCTGTGCGTCCTTACAGGGAAATAGCAGCACTGTGATGCAAATACGGCTGCCGGACTCTTGGCAGCCACTCTGTGGAATGTCAACTGCTCAGACTGTTCTAGGTCCCTTTTTATTTGTTTGCAACCAAAAGAGCTTTAAACAAAGCCTAACAGCTTTTGCTTCTTTAACTACATGCAGAAATCAAGTTGGGAGGGGTATATGCATGTTTGGTTATTTTATTTTTCTTGTTTTTATGAGGGCGGAAAAGAATGGAAGATAGTTCAAGAGCAATTCTAAGTTTGTTTTTAAATAATTGGTTCACAACTCCATATGTCATAGGAGTTTTTTCCTCTCTCCCCTATAACTGACAAGGTGACTGGTGTATTCACATAAGAAATACTCTCACATTCATAAACAAGTTGTGCTAATTATCAAAACTGTTTTAATTAAGTTCTGTAACAGCTGGCCTGTGCTCTTGGCAGTCAGCCTTAAGATCACACCATTCCTGGACTGGTAGAGACTGGAAGTATTATGTTTTCTTTATGTTGTTACCCTGACAGTTTAAATGAAGGGCAACTTGTCTGTGAGTAATTATTTCCCGTAATTAGGATCTTCTAAGGATTCCTGTTTTTGCCAGTACAAAGACATCTCACCAAAGACATGGGAAATGACTGTGGTCTTCACTTTGCTTTAGTTGAAGAGGCTGAGGTTTCATTTATCTTGGAAAAATTAAGACTTAATATTTGTTATCTGCTGTGCTTAGCAGCACAGTGTCTTAGGCAAAATGGGAGTCAGTGTCTTAGGTAAAATGGAGGAAAATTAAGGAAATATGAAAGTGGCAGAGCTTTTTAATTCTCCAAATCCCCTCATTAACATAGACAGGTAAAGCAACTAGGATAGCAAAAACAAAACCCATATACAAAAGAACTACATCAAAATCATGTGCAAGGTACACTCATGCTTCTCAAAATATAAGGGAGCGGGGACAGACCTCTGACCACTGAGACCCATGTGGCAGCAGCAATGGTGCCAGAGGAAGCAGAGAAGAGCAGCCAGCCATCTCCTGATCCCAGGGTGGGAACGTCACCAACAGATGCCATATGTGAAGCTGGGAGAGCTTGTGCAAGCTCCAATTCATGGGTGATGATGAGAACTGAAAGGGCTCTTGAACCTAAAAACCCCCATTTCCCTTCTAGCACAAATCCCTCCACTGAGGGAAGCAAAGGGATAAAATCCAAATCGAGCAGAACAGCGCAGGTCCAGAGGAATAAAAGAAAGGAAATCCAGCTAAAAGGAGGGAAAGACAGAAGAGAAGGTAGACCATAGAAATATGAGGTCATTTTAAAAACCACTTTGTAGAGGCAATAGAAGAAGAGGCTCTAGAGCTGTGAACCAGAAAAGTTATCTCAACCAATCTTCCTTTCTAAAAGGGTAGGCAGATAGAAAAACATTGTTATCAAATCCCTTACAAAATGATTATTTTTAAAAGGAGATAATAAGAAACATCATGACTCTATAGACAATAAAAGCCTGCTAGCAAGACATGCCCCTCAATAGAAGAACCTGCAAGCACTAATGCTTCAAAACAAGATAACATATATTTTAAATGATAGGAGACATTAAAAACATAGAACTTAACAAGAGAATTTAAAATGCAAAATAAAGATCAGGAAATGAAGCCTAAATTGGAAAGAACAAAAGACAAAGTAATCACAACAGATAGCAGTTTAAGAAACACAGGAGACAAAAAGGAGGATTTTTAAAAATTGAAAATCAACAGAGTGAAGAAGTGTTTTAGAGGAAATGACAGACGAAAATAGGCACAATAGACTCAATATACATATATCCCCAAAGAAGCCCAAAGCCATGGAACAGAATAGTGCTGACATATTAAATTCAAGACAACTCCCTCCGCTGGACACTATGTATTAAAAGGTTAGGCCATATTACTGGAAATTTTAATCCTAAAAGACCAACACTGGGGCATATTTTAGTAAAGTTACTTGGCCTTCACTGAAAATAAAAATAAAATCTGGGCAAAATTACCAATTCACTTACAAAGGTGGTCATCAAGCTTTTTGACAATAATACTTTCTACCAGATGAAATTGGGCAACTGGAGGGAAAAAAACGTGAGCCAAAGATTTTATACCCAGCCATAATAACTTTCAAATATAAAGTCTCAAACAAATTGTTAAGAAACAATTTAACAAATGAGGGAATACTGGTCTCATGAAAACTTCTTGAGACTTCTGCTAGAGAAAAAGATTCAGAAAACCAAAATATCTGGCAAGGCATTGCCTTAAGCATTGGTGATATGGGTTAGGATATATTTACTTATGAAGCTAAGAATAAGTGATGGTTCCAAAGAAGCAAGGAGGGTAAGTATGGCTATAATGCTTTGGTAGTGTAGGCACAGTAGTAAAAACATGGGGTAGGAGAGTAGGAAAGCATGTGAAAAGTAGAATGTTTGCTGATTGCATTATGCCCACTAAATAAAAGTAAAGGAATATTACTTCAAATCAGATGTGGTAGGAGAAGGGAAGAGGGAACATTTAGCATTCCTAAAAGTGTACAGAAAATGCTAACATTTTTCTAAGAGAAAGGGATAAAAATACACACACACGCACGCACACACATGGACACACACACACACACACACACACACACACACACACACTGGCCTTCTCAAGAATGTGTTTGACTGGAGTAAATGGATGCCATGTATAGCAAATCATGGAAAGGTGCGTGAATTTGAGTCTCACTCATACACTAAACATGGTGTCACAGAAAAATGGAGAGGCAAATAGAGATTTTATACGTGAATGTGAAAAAAGAAAAACCCTTACTAATAAAATATTTGTTAGGTTGAATAGAAAAATAGAAAATAAAATGTAAAAATGTAAGAATGTTTAAAAATAGTAACTCTCTTAATTACGTATCATTCTCGGCTTCAAAAGAATATCTGCATTTACTTCTACCTCTATTCATCTGTCTGCCTCTGCCTATCTGTCTCTCTCTCAATCATGGCATGTATGTACCTATGCAACAATCCTGCAGGATGCAGGATGTGCACATGTACCCCAGAGCCCAAAGTACAATTAAAAAAAAAAAGAGTACATCAACTTTCTGCAACAACTGCTTGGATACAACGTATTTTCATTTTTTCCCCTTTAAACTCACACGGAAATGATCCAGAGTATGTCTTACTTATGAGAGACAAGTGTGGAAATATTAATAGTTTCTCTCTCTCCTTTGGTTAATTTGCTCTTAACCTCCTGTTAAGAGCAACTTAACAGGAATTGAAGAAGGTTGCAAAAGAGATCCTTAATATTTCTGTGACTTTGTAAAAGAGTATCTCAGGATGACCTATGTTCTCATCAACTCTTAGAACCTGTAGATTTTGTAAATGATGTTGCTAATAGCAAGTTAGCGCATAATATAAGTGTAGTAAAAATCTGATTATACACTCTGAAGTCAGTATTTATTTTCCATAGAGTTGTATCTCCCCCCACATTTATATTTATCGCTATGTACACATTTTCATGCAGGTAATTATGTACAAAATAGCTCAGTCATGACCTGTGATTAGCTTATTCTTTTACACAATGCTTTCCATCTTATTTTACAGTTTATTCAAGTGACGGGCTTGATAGAGTCTATCTAGGGAAAAGTTAACTGAAATTAGCCATTCAAAGAAAGAACACAGCTCTCCTGGTCATGAGTATATTTCTAGATAGTAGAAATTTTAAATATATTTTAGGATCACATATATTTTCTGGTTTTAATTTTGTATGATATATTACATTTTACATGAAATAATCTGAAATATATTTTGACCTGATCTTACTGATTTTATGAAGTACTCTCCAAATATTTGAATTTAATAGAAGAGAAAAAGATAGACCTAAATAAGTGAAATTAGTTCACATTACCCAGTATATATAAAGATACCAAAACTTATAATAATATCAAACTCCAATATATTAGACTTCTAAATTTTACATTTGTTGAAATCAAACTGAATAACTACTGTACAGTTCAACAGAAAAATTTTTGATATTCTAGTTTCCCTGTCAAACATGAAAGATGAAAATGCTGTCATCCTGAAACTTTCCTGTGCTTGCATATAATAAAAAACTTACTAGCTCATTTAGATTCATTTCAACTCCATATTCATCTTTGGAACTATTATTTAATGGGAAGCCAGACAAAATATTTTTTCAAGGATTATACAAAACTATTATCATTACAAAAATACTTGCAGTTCTATAAACAGATCTGTCATCACTTTTCTAAATTAAGTGGCTGAACCTAGTGGCAGATTTGAGGAATAAAAAAAAAAATCTAGACTCTGGAATTGTTCCTTTCCTCAGTAATTTCTTAATCTGCTAAGATTAAATGCATATAATTTTTGTATTTTCCTCAGAGTAGCTCTTTTCCAATCCCCCCACTTTCCCCTTACACCCCCACTTCACACATTGCACTGGGAAACGAATTATATCTAGCCCATCCCTCTTTTAAAATCTTTTAAAAAGCTAGTTAGGCAGGGAGAAGCCAACTCACACTGTCATATTTGAAATAGGCAATACAAGTTAACAGTTCAGAAAGACCACTGGGCCCCTTGAAATGCAGTGCTAGCCTGGTGATAGGGCTGCCTGCCAGCGGCTTTGAGAACACCTCATCTTGTCTCTAGATCTTCCTAGATTATCACCTAATGCTTGCAACAAAATGATGCTCATCATTTATCTCTTATTTATTTAAGAAGAAGGGAAGACAGAAATTCAGAGAAAAAGAAAATAAACACAAGGTATTACATAGGTCATACCCTCCCCTTTTGCTTCCAATCCAGCCAAGTAAATGTTCAAAAAGTTATTATGATTTTAATAACAATTAAAATATAATTGCTAGTCACTCAAATACATTGACTTTTAAATAGTGCCTACACAACAGACACTCCTTTAAAATAATGCCTACACAACAGACAGAAATAAAAGGCATCCAAATAGGGAAAGAAGTCAAACTATACCGCTCTTTGTGAATGATATGATTCTACACCTTGAAAACCCTAAAGATGCCACCAAAAAGCTTCTGGAACTGATAAACTACTTTAGCAGAGTTTCAGGATACAAAATAAATGCATAAATATCAGTAGCAGTTCTATACATCAGTAACATTCAAACTGAGAGCAAAATCAAGGACACAATCCCATTTATAATAGACACACATAGAAAATACCTAGGAATATATCAGACCAAGGAGGTCAAGATCTCTACAAGTAGAACTATAAAACACTGCTAAAAAATGATAGATACACAAATAAATGGAAAAACATTCTGTGCTCATGGATTAGAAGAACTGATATTAAAATGACCATACTGTCCAAAGCAATCCACAGATTCAATGCTATTCCTATCAAACTACCAATGCCATTTCTCACAGAATTGGAAATGAAACTATTCTAAAATGCATATAGAACCAGAAAAGCCAAAGCAATCCTAAATAAAAAGAACAAACCCAGAGGCATCCCATTATCTGATTTCAAGCTATACTATAAGCCTATAGTAACAAAAACAGCCTGCTACTGGTACAAAGCTGAACACACAGACCAATGGAACAGAATAGAGAATCCAGAAATAAAACCACACACCTACAGCCATCTAATCTTTGACAAAGTTGACAAAAATAAGCAATAAATAGAGGACTCCTGTTTAATAAATAGCGCTGGGATAGCTTGTTAGTCATATGCAGAAGAATAAAACTTGATTCTTATTTTTCACTATATAAAAATATTCACTCAAGATGAATTGAGGATTTAAATGTAGGACCTTAAGCTATAAGAATCCT
The DNA here is from genome assembly GCA_004027715.1 of Plecturocebus donacophilus. Taxonomy (NCBI): domain Eukaryota; kingdom Metazoa; phylum Chordata; class Mammalia; order Primates; family Pitheciidae; genus Plecturocebus; species Plecturocebus donacophilus. Next base: position 3,047 of record PVKP010026340.1, on the reverse strand, counting down.
AGAAGAAAATGTAGGAAATATCACTTTGGACATGGGCCTTTAGAAAGAATTTATGACTCAGTCCTCAAAAGCAATGGCAACAAAAACAAAAATTGACAAGTGGATCTAATTAAACTAAGGAGCTTCTGCACAGCAAAATAAACTATCAGCAGAATAAACAGACAACCTACAGAATGGAAGAAGGTATTTGCAAACTATGAATCTGACAAAGTTCTAGTATCTAGAACCTATAAGGGACTTAAATAATTAAGCAAAAACCAAGTACGCCCATTAAAAGAGGATAAAATATATGACCAGACACTTCTCCAAAGAAGATATACAAGCAGCCAACAAATCTGAAAAAATGCTTATATCAGTAATTATTAGAGAAATAAAAGTCAAATCACGAGATACCATCTCACATCAGTCAGAATGGCTATTATTAAAAAGTCAGAAACAACAGATATTGGTAAGACTGCAGAAAAAAGGGAACACATATACACTGTTGGTGAGAATGTAAATTACTGCAGCCACCATGGAAAACAGTTTGGAGATTTTTCAAATAATTTAAAACAGAACTACCATTCAACCAAGCAATCCCATTACTGGGTATATACCTCAAAGAAAACAAGTCATTCTACCAAAAAGACACATATAGTAATATGTTTATTGCAGCACTATTCACAATAGCAAAGACATGGAATCAACCTAGTTGCCCATCAGTGGTGAATTGGATAAAGAAAATGTGGTACTTACACACCATGGACTACTATGCAGCCACAACAAGAATGAAATAAATGTCCTTTGCAGCAACACGTATGCAGCTGGAGGTCACTATCTTAAGCAAATTAATACACAAAGAGAAAACTAAACACTGCATATTCTCACTTATTAAAAATATTTGAGAGGGATGTTTTTCAAAATATTAAAAAATTTTAAGGAAGATGTTCCTATGTGGCATATATTACAAAATTTAACTAAGACTATGACTAAAAGTGAAAAAATGGTTCAAGTAATGTTATCACATCTTATAATTTTTCATCAGGTAGGCTTCTATTATTTTGAAATTAACCAAAAGCCAAGATTTGGTCAAGTAAAAAAAAAAAAAAACTCAAAAGATAATTTTAAAACAATTATATGTGTCAATTCCATAAAGTAAAATTATTTTTCCCCTTGATGAATATATTTCATTTTATTAGCAATTATTTAAAAGTGAATTCATAGAATATATTATCTTGATTTATAATTTTTAAATAGTGTGAAACGTTAGATGGGATGGATTTTTGTACTAATGCAGCACCCAAGACCCTTGTTTCCTTGCCCATTTGTTTCTTCCAGAGTCTAACATTCAGATTTGCACAGCTCCTCAAAATCTGAGTTCCTTCCACTGCAGGACCTCAGTGATCATTTTTAGAAGGACGTCCAAAACATAACTGGTTTGACTATATATGAGGGTAACTTCAGAAAGACCATTCACATTGTCTAATAGAGCATAATTTACTTCTAAGATCATCAGGAGTACAAGTAATACTGACTATTAGTATTCTTAATCATGTTATTATTGTAATACAAATATTCTTTATATGCCACAGTGAAATCATGCAAGTTCTAATGACAGCAAAGCTTTTATACTCCACTGGCATAGTGCTAATTTATGAATGTGGCTACTAAAAAAAAAGAAAGAAAAACTGTAACAAATTACCATCCTAGTTTTTGTCTAAGGTGTCTGTCATTATTCAAAAGAAATCTAAATCACAAATACAAACCACACATATAATTTAAAATTTTCTCATAGCCAAAGTAAAAAGTAAAATCAAACAGGAAAAATTAATATTAATATTATATTTCATTTAACTTAACATAACCAAAATGCTACCATTTCAACATTATCAGTATAAATATTATTAATGAGATGTTTTGCACTACTTAATTTGAAGTCTCAAAAATCTTGTGTGTCTTTTACAATTTGGGCTAAGCACATTTCAAGTGCTTATTAGCTATGTGTAGGTTTTGGCTTCTGTGTTAGAAGTTCAGCTATAGAGATTTAAAAAGATCCTGAAAACTTTGGATCATGACATGAACATTTATTGATCACTTGCTGTATACCTGGCACTGTGTTGTATGTTCAAAAGTGTGCAAAGATGAAGCAGAGATGATGCCTGCACTCAAGCGTTTACATTTTTGTCAGTGAAATGGATGGGTAGAGAATGATGATCATACTGTTTCAGTCCTTCCAGTAAAGTCAGCACATTATAGTGTGTAAATAGATACACAACCTGGCACAGCTCCAGAGGGTGCATGAACATTGAATGTAGCTGTTGGAGTTGGACTCTGCCCGGTCGGTCAGATAGATGACAATGAAAATGAGCCTGCCAGAGCTATGCATCACAGAAGCCCTGGAGTGAAACAAATTCAGATCTGTTGCTTAAAATAATATATACACTTATGGATATATTAGTGATCAATTTCCATATTGAATTTCCTACTTTCTTGGTAGCTTTTCTTTCTTTGTGTTCCTTGCTATTTGTTGATCTTGGCTGTTCAGGTGACTTTTCCAAACTTGTTGACGTCAAGATGTTATTGGCTCTTACTGAATGGTAAAAAGCAAGACTTTTTCTTCTGGCTTTGCAGATGCTGAATTTCCCCCTGAATGAATTTGAAATGTCATAATGACAATTGCATTCATATTTCTGTTTTGACTATTGGAAAAATATATCTAACTAAATTTCTTTTGGACCTTAGGATTAGCATAAAAGGGAAACAATGTGTTAATTAGGACAACAAATCTCAGGCATGTAAATACCAGAAAGTATAAGAACTTACTCCTTGTCTTCATAAAACACATCTGTTTGTGGAGGTTAGGGTGGAACTCTTCCTACACCTGGTGTTACCTTTCATGTGACAGGAACTCAGTTTGACACCTGTCCTTTCAGGAGGCATCCAGAAGAAGGCACAGTGATCATAGGAGATGACAGCTTCATGCCTGCCCATGCCCCTGAAGACCTTACAGACCTTCATGCCTGCCCATGCCCTTGAAGACCTTCCAGACCTTCATGCCTGCCCATGCC
>PVKP010026339.1:0-32612 GCA_004027715.1 Plecturocebus donacophilus | reverse complement strand
ACATCACCAAGCCTCAGTTCCTCTATCCAGTAGAATTATAAGGAAGCTAAACTGAGAAGCACATTTTAAGAAAGTTGCACAGTACTTGATGTACATTTAATGTATATTTAATGACCTTTAAAAGGTAGCTATTTTTACTATTAGCTATACATTTCAAATATATATCTTTATTAGAATACAATATTACTTGATCTGTATTTTTCAGAGTAGGCTTTATGCAAGTATATGTGTAGAATTTTTCTTATGTATGTGAGAAGAAGATTCTTTTTCTCCATTTCTTATTTTGCATCCTGGTAAAGATTATTTCTGGGAAATGTTAAGTGATTGTGTTTTCAGATTTTGTTATTTTGTTATATCTGTAGAACTTTTGATAGTATTTAATGTTCTAATGTGTACATAAATATCATAAATAAGAAAAATATTCTACATGTTACCTCTTTTTTAAAGAGAATTTCTCCTATTTTGTGACATATCTAATGAAAGTGATATTACATTACACAGCATAACAAACTAACAAAAAAGCTATTTAAAACATAACAACATAGGATTGTTTAATATTTTTGTTAACTAAAAAATACTAGTACTTAAAACACTAAGAATTTTTCAAGTTATCAAAGATTAAACATTCAAGTCAGTACTGCTTAAAATATTAAATCACTCATCTACAATATTTTCAGCATATATTAACCCCAATTTGTTTCCTTTTATTACTGGGATTTGTCAATAAATATTGATAAATTTTGTATAGCATTAATTTTCTAATAAGAGAAAAAGCTCACTTTAAGGAAAACCTTGTATAGTCTATCTAATCTAGATACAAAATTTTAATGATTTAAACTGTTGGAATAAATTTCAAGGATTTATCTTAACCTTTAGCCAAACCAGGGACAGGGCAATTTGGGGGGTAAAATGACAGCTTTCTTCTTCATTCCTCACAATAAGAAAAAAGTTACGTCATAATAAACATTATACCTATCTGTGTTTAGTTATATTGAAAAAATGAATTGAGAATAAGTGTATAAGGGCAAAGGCAGACTGAACAATATTTTTATGAAATCAGTGTTTTAATTTTATATTCATTTTTCTAGTATCAATTTTAAATTTAGAAAACATATTTCTAGACAAATATATTTGGAGACTACATCTTTAGGAAAAGTCTTGAGGGACTTTTAAGAAGATGTAACAACTATTCTAACATGGAATAAAGTAATGTCTAAGTGACTCCACTCTTCTACGTCATTAGTGACATTTTTCTTTCATATAAAGTTGTCTTTGCAGTTGAAAAGCCAGCTAAGTTCTACAGGGAATGCTTTCAGCCATAGTAGACAATTAAAAAGATAGCAGTCATTTTAAGTTTCAATTTCAAACTTCAAAACTCTGGACATATTTTAAATAATATATATTTATGTGATTTATAATTCATTTACTTCTTGGTGTAGGTTTAATACTATATTTAAAGCTCCCAAGTCTTTGCACAAAATGTAACCTCAGATTTTTTATTGCCAAACTTTGATCAAAAGCCCCATTGAGAGAAATTTATAGACAGTGTATGAAAGGCATCATCATTTATTCTTTTAATTTATTTATTATACAAAGACCAAGCTGGAATTCCACAACGCTGCAAGTTAGATCACATTCTTTTGCATGTCCTTCCCTTAAGCTTCACCCACAATAGGTTGATTTTCCTGAGTTATTGTCTGAAATTATTACATGAAGAGTTCTATAAAACCTACTGTTCTATCAGGTAGATTATTGCAGATATTGATTAATATTTTATTTCTCTGTATAAAATCCTTTCAAGAAATTTTCTCAGTTTTAAGTGCTAGAAACTTTAAGTCAATTATAATTTATTTCATTTACTGTCCCTAATTGTATTCCATTCCCAGTATGTGTTAGATACTATGTTATGTTTAGTGAACTCATCGGAGTAGACAAAAACAGTTCCAGAGGAGAGAAACCTAAAAAATCAATGAATATATGACAATGATAGCACTTAATTCAAGGTAGGAAAGTTAACTAGGATAAAGAAAAAGATTTACAGGAGGTTGAGGTTGCTTTTATTAAATACAGGTTGGTAAGAAAAGACTTCTGACCTTTCAGACATTATTCAGATACCAGAATGAAGAGTGTTTTGTTTCTGAAAAATCAAATGTTGAGTCTTTTCTTTATGAGCTTTTGTGAGGTATTGGAAAGGGGTAGAAAGGCCATTGTCAACAGAATCAAAAAAAAAAAAAAAGACATGGGAAAAGTATTAAATAAGTTATAGCCTGTTCAATGACTAGTTAATGTATTGACATACAATTTAGAGTCAGAAGTCCATGTTTTATTTTAGAGAGTTTTGGGTAGCCATTGAAAGTCTTCTGGGAAAAAGAGCATTAAAAATGTTCAGTTTTAACATTAAACTTCTGTGTGAAGAACATACTATTTGTATGTAGAAGAATATAGTTATGTATGTTCTGAGAAGTGAATCATCAGGTGATTTCTTTATTAAGCAAACATCATAGATTAATTACTTGATTGCATAGTCCTTGATTAAACCTTGATTGCATAGTCCTTCACACATCTAGGCCATATGGTATATAGTCAATCACTCCTAGGCTATTAATCTGTATAGCATGTTATTGTACTAAGTACTATAAGCAATTTTAAGAAAATGATGAGTATTTGTGTATCTAAATGTATAGAGTTTACAGTAAAAATACGATTTTACACACCTATGAGATTACTCTCCTATATGTGGTCTGTCCTTGACCAAAACATCATTTTGCAGTACGTGACTGTACTTAAAATTGAAAGGAGAACAAATGAAAGGCTACTGCAATAGTCCGTATGCAGACGCTGGCAGCTGGTGCTCTGTGAAACAAGAGAATGAGGACAAATTTGTTTAGAGTTGAGATGTACTTTGAAGATCCCTTTTGTGGGAATTCAGCATGATTTCATTTTGTTCAATGTTAAACATATAACATTGTTATTCAGGCTTTGCTTTAAAAACTCAGAATAGAATAAATATTGTTGCTCAAGTTTACATTGTGCTGAACTCCAAACTAAATTTCCTTTATTTCTCAATCTTTAGTAGATTTTGTGTTGATATTTCTTTTTCAGATTTTTAGAGATTACTGTTTTTACACTGTATTTATTATGGTAAACTAAATTGAAAGCTTGATAAAATTCAGTGAGACCTAGATGAATTTTGAAAAATGTAGTCATTTTTAACTTTGGTGTTTGAAAGAACCGTGATTAAATTTTGAGGCAAATTATGTACTCAGCAGACCTGTCTTCCGATTACAATGTTAAAGAAAATATGCTTAAATAAATAGCAACTGTTTGAGATAGATTATAGGACATTGAGTTATTTTGTTTGTTTTGATTTTTTAGTATATTTCACACAAGATTTTATGGATAACTAAGACAGAAATATTTATTTCCCAACTAAAATAAATGGCAACTCTATTTGCAATTGAATTAACATTTCTTATGCTCCAAATGCTTTGTTCATTCACTGACAAAATAAAATTATCTGAAATTCTAGCACTACCATTAAAATGTCAAAGGCTAATGACAAAATTTTTATAAAGATTTGTTTATAAAATATAACTCATTAACAAATTTTAAAATAAAATTATACTAATTTATCACATCCATAAAAGTGGTCATTATCAGCTTATTGCACTTTATCCATTTTATCTTTCTTATTTTTGTACCATTGCCATATATAAGATTATCAAGTCATTTTTATGTCATTAAAATGGAGTTGGTATGTGCAAATAACTATATAAACATAACTATGCCTTCATATTGTGTCAACAGACATCCAGCAATAGGTAATGTGTTTTGCTTGAAGAAACAACTCTAGGAAACTTAGTTGAGTCATACATTTTCTTATAAACATCTAAAATATAAAAGGCTATAATTCACTAAATATGCTGTTCTGAATCTTGTTGTCAAAGACATACAAAGTAACAGTAAAACATTTTGAGCACATTTTCTCCACTGGTTTAATCTGACAGCAGATTAAAAAAACTTATCTCTCCATAGAAATGTTGCAATACAATCATCAATACACTGTCAAGATATCATTAAATACATATTGCTATCTCATCTGTCTGCAAAAGAGTTTGACATTACTAATGTTAATAGAAACTTCATGATATATTGTCAAATGAAACAACAATCAGTGTATGTTACTCTAAGCTTTTTAAAATGATTGTGGTATCTTAATATTTATTCTCTGCCAATACAGATTGCTAAAAATTACTGATAAACATACAAAATAATGAAACACTAAGAAAAATTACTGATAGACTTTTAATGTGTATTACTTTTACATCAACTACTATAACAACCTATAATAATGGAAAGTTTCTGATGTTTTTGTGAAGATGTTTTTCATCTATCATTTATCCATGTCTTATTCTCTATCTTTACTAGATTAGAAAGATCTCTCAAAATGTTCTTTTAAATTCATTTTTATAGAATTATTCCTATTAATCTATTGATATTTTTCTTTAAAATTAACTTTAGAGACATTTATAATGAATAAGTCTTTCAGCAGGCTGCAAGCGATGTGTAAACTATTAATTATTTCCCAATTTTGCCTTATAAATCTCTCATTTCAGAACACAGTCTTGCTGAGGTCTTCATCTATTCTTGCTTGATCAATCTCTACTCTTTTCTTCAAACCACACAACTTCCACAGTGAATGAGACTTAGCACTATAAATCCAGGTAGTTCCTATCTCTCAACTCTCTCTTATTTATATTTCTGTCACTAACTCAGTATTACTGAAGTAAAAATGCTCAAACCATTGCGATCACTAAATTCAAAGTCCCTTAAAAACTGATTATAAATTAACTATTTGGCCTTTCATTTCCACCATTTTTAAATAAATTCTTTTCTCTATTCATATTGAAATACTTTTTATGGATATAAACTATATTTCCACAACTTAATACTTTTATTCGAATTTTTCTTATAATTAATATGCATTTTTTTTCCTGGAGGAAATCTTACTATTTGTCAGATTTAGTTAAATTGACACTGTAAGTTTGTTGGCAATCTTCAGAAATCTATAATTAAAATAATATTTGTTTTCTTTGTATCCTAAGGATATATTTTTCCAATCCAGCTTACTTGTGTTATGGTCAATTTTTAATAACTTATTTTTTTTCTGTATTGAACTGCTTAGAATAGGACCCATATCTGACTAACACTTGACTGTCTCATGGTCTGAGAAAATCCTTTGCAATTAGTTATTGTTAACTAGAATAGAAAATACATTTATGTCATTAATATTATTATTTTGTTGTTTTGCATTTAAGAACCTTCTTAGACTGATGTTTGAATATTTAATCATTATCAATTTCTTCGTAAATGTTTAAATATTTGATATTATATAGTTAATATATTTGACCTTTTTTGCCAAACATGAGAAATATAACATTTCAAGGACAGAGATGTTCATTGGTTTAAGTTGGCATATCATAAACATATTAATTGACATAATCAAAAGCAGTTCTGGAAAAGTTAAATGTTGACAGATATAATTTTTTTTATTCTTAATTATCTTGATTGTGTTTTAATAAGGCTTAGGTAATACCATTCATTATACATACACTGGTATTATTCAACATCTCATCAAACAAATAATATGCTGGCAATTTGAATATCACGTCTCAAAACCTGAGATCTTAGTTCTTAAAGAACTAAGAATCTAATGGGGACACAAGCAAATCTTCAATTTCAATAAGTAATGATATGTATTATGCCATATTATCTGACATTTATTGAGTGCTTGTTATGTGCCAGAAACAATGTTAAGTGCATTGTAGGCAACCTATTTTAAAATCCCCATGATGATTCCATCCCATACTTTATAAATGAAAAATCAAGCCTTAGATAGTTTTAAGACTTGCTCAAGGCCATACAATTTGTGTCCAGGCTGTTTCACTCCAGAGCCTCACTCTAAGTGTATAGACACAGGGTGCCATAAAACAGAGAAGCATCAAAAGCAACTGATGATTGAAGAAAGGCTCTGGAATGTTTGATCAGTGCATACACTGGAATGCTACAAAGAAATGAATTTACAGTTTTTTAAAAAGGACAAAATGTTCCTCTAAAATCTAGAATCCAAATAAAAGAGTAATCCGAAGAAGAATAAATGGTCAATATTATAAAATGGTGACGTGAAGTTAATTAAGGCAAGTAAAAGCAAACCATTGAAAAACTCTAGAACAGTGGTTCTCAATAGCTATTTAAATGTTCTGAGAGCAAAAGAACAATAATATGAAACTGAAGACAAACACCTACCCAAAGTCACAACATGTATTCCCACAGAACATATGCTTTATTAGCAAAAACACTCCCGGTATAACCCTAAAGCAGAAACTTTCATCCAGGGTGATTTTGTCTCATAAAGGCATTTGGCCATTTTTTTGTAATAAAAAGTACATGGTTGTAATAAAAGTACATGGATGTAGGGGTGCTGGGTGAGACTGGCTCTGGACAGTAAAGACCAAGGATGCAACTCAACATTGTATAATTTCCAGGGCACCTCTTTATCACAATGAATTGTACAGCCCCAAATGTCAATATTTCTGAAGTTAAGACACTCTGTTCCAAAGTAGGATATTCAAGGCTGCGGAAATTGTGGGAATGTTGTACTAGAAATTAATCATAGGGTGACAAAACTGTTAAGCTTTTCCATGCATTCTGGAGCAGCAGACTTCAACATGAAACATCAGACTAAAGACAAAAACAGGATACAAATCTGTGGCAGGAAAGTTCCACAGATGAGGAGGATTCTGACACTAAAGATGGTCCACAGGCCCCAAAGTATAGTATTTTGGTCTTGTCCAAGACTTAATTTCTTCATAGCTGCTCTGGCACTTGTACAGACCTTGAAAGCATAGAGTCCGTAATGAGATTCGTCACTGACTATCACAAAATTAGAGATTCTTACTTGGACAGATAAATCACACTCTAATTTTCAAATCTAGTCAAACTGTACCCTGGAAATTATTTGTGGAAAACCATTAGTTTGAGAAAACTAAAGTCAATAAAGTTAATTTTTGAAAAGTATTTACTATATTAGCTAAGATAGTTAACATAGAAAACAAAAAATTAAGCTAAATATGATTACTATTTGGGAAGAAATAAAATGTATTATGTTCATTAAAATAAAAAAAACAGAGTTCTATGAAATTTGGTGATTTAATCATATTATGCCAATTTTTAAACTATACTAACAAAAGATTAAATAAAAAACAGAGACTGAAGATTTAAACCATTAATTGTAAGAACTAAGTTAAGGATTTCTCTAAAATGTAGAACAAAGGGAAAAAAGAAAACTATGTGAGTAAAATATTAAGTGACAATAATGAACTAACCAGCAATCATAATATCTTTCAATAGGCATTCTTACAAGAGAGAGGAAAAATAACGAAGTTTATTGATTACTAAATGAAAGAAGTTAATGATCCTGGATCATGTCACATTTTACTTAAATTCTTTCAATTCTGTATTTGGTATTTTACCACACTATTGTTTGTCATACTATCCTCATCAATCTGTGCACATAGTTTATGCAGAGCCTGAAAGATATTCCCAAATATCCATCAATTTTCTTCTTCAGATTTAGCAATTAAGTGTGGCAATTTAGCTGATTACATGTTTGTATAGAGTAAAGACTGTATTTCCCAAACTTCTTTGTCATAAAATTATCTTCCAAATAATTGAACCAACAGACTTTGGCAGATCTTTAAGAAATAAAGATGCTTTCACATGTTCTTTTCCTTCATTCTGGAATGTGAACATGGTGGTGAACCATTTTGGAGCACAACCGGAATTCAAAGTGAATATATTGCTGTGATTTATAATTTTCTATTCTATTATTTCCATTCGATTCCTACCTATCCTACCTATTTATGCATATAATGACATTCAATGCAAAATATATATAACCCAATTTAATACAACTGATAAAGATAAAAAGTAAAAGACCCATTTATAGGTCCTACAATTAAAAAGATATTTTCAGATAGTGTAAAAGATATTATATATACAGTTACAACTTAAAATGTAACATCCAAATGACTATTTCCTTCTTTTGTACATTTATTTCAAAATTAGCATACTAAATACAGGTTTGAGAAAAAATAATTTTCTCATAATGTACAGAAAATTAAGTAGTATACTAATAAGTATGCAACTGATTTCAACGTTTTAATCTCGGATCTCTAGTTTTATGATAATCTGTTAATCCCAGTATAATAAAACCAACCTCCTTATTTCAGATAGAGACAAAGAAGCATGTGACGTGGCATCAGGAGTGACCAGCATGGCTGCTCAACTCAGCACCTCAAATGCCCTTTCTCTCTTCCCATAGTATCTGTGTATTTATGTATTTTCTGTGTAAACTTTCAGACTTTATCACCTAGACATGTAATACTGTTTGTCACTCCACAGCATTTCACAAGATCCCTTGAGAAATTATATACATTTCTGAAAGAGAATAGAATGCAAGTTATGTGGGTCACAACAATCTATTTCAAGACCGTAATAGAGTAAGCTAACCTATGCTTGCTTCATGTAGACATGAGCAATGTCTCTGAAGAAATAAACCCACAGTGATTTTCAATGAATTTAAAATACAGCAGAGTCTGATTTTAAAGCTGTCTTCCAAATGTCTTCATAAAACTGCTTCATAGATGAAGCTAAGCCATAATGATGACAATTTGTTATCATAGAAACTTCCCCTCCTAAATGTGATCTAAAAGGGGTCAACTTTCTATTGTTCACTTTATAGTGAACTAGTATTAGAGTCAGCTTCTGGGGTACATATTTTCAACTCAGTATACTTGAAAGTGCTCTTGATTTTAATCTAGTGTTTTTTTTAAAGATATTCTTTAGTATTTCTTTAGGATTCAGTTTGATCAAATATATACATAACTCTTAAAAGATAAAGAGATGTTAAAGTAATTCTAAGTAATGTAAACAAATAATTTACACCTATTGTATTAGATTTGTATATCTCTCTGTAATCGGATGCATTAATATCATGCATCTATATGCAGTGCACACTTTAATTTGTGCTAGCCAAAATCATTATAACATACTTAACACATTTCATTCATTAACTTCTATATTTCAACAAAACAGTAATTTAAATAAAGTAATTTATTTTATTATAAAAGGTACTACTAGGGAAAGTATAGAGAGGGTATAAAAGATTGTGAAATTATCCATGGAAAAGAAACATGAACATTAATGATCTGACTTGGAATGTTCTCAACACAAATCAATAATCAATGTTTGATATGATGGGTATCTTATTACCCTGATTCAATTATTACACATTGTATTCTTGTATAAAAATAGTACATGTAATGTGTAAATATGTACAACTGTTGTATATCCATAAAAATTCAATATTGAAAATATTATTAATAGTGTGCTATTTAGGGTTTAGAGGGATCATTCTCTCTGCTGTTATAAAAGTAAATATGTGAGAGAAAGCCCAGTTAGGTATTTGTTAAATAGTAAATTAGCCAAGAATTGTTGATCTGCACGAAGTTTCTGGCATTGGGTATGTAGATAGTGTTAATTCATAATTCATAAAAGATTACAGAAATGTCAAGTCAACCTCAGTCTTAAAAAGTATTCCTGTCTTCAAAAATATTGGTATTGGGATAACCCAATCTAACAGTGATAAACTTCATATGTGACTTTCTGCTTAAGTATAAAACACTTTGGAATTTTGTATTCCATCACTTCTTGTAATTCTATATTTCCAGGTTGAAATATAGAATCTAATACTGAGCTATGAAAATGAAAACTTTATATGCATATATATATATACATACATATAAATATGTATACATTTATTTCTACATATATATTTACATACAAAATGTATATAAATATATATATATTTCTAGTTATCCCTTTTGTATTGAAAGTTTAAATCTAGGTTATCATTTTTTCACATATTTTTAACCAAAATCTTGAGAGAAATAGAGACCAGCACAGTGCCTGGCTAATCACCGTGGTGCCCAAATAGCCAGCTTTTGCCTGCTACAATGAACTTCCAACAAAACACCCAGATAGCCATCATTCTCAGCAAATTAACACACGAACAGAAAATCAAACACCACATGTTCTCACTCATAAGTGGGAGTTTAACAATGAGGACACATGGACACAGGGGGAAGAACATCACACACTGGGGCCTGTCGGGAGGTGGGGACCAAGGGGAGGGAGAGCATTAAGACAAATACTTAGTGCATGCCGGTCTTACAACCTGGATGACTGGTGGATAGGTGCAGCAAACCACCATGGCACATGTATAGCTATTGAATAAAACTGCACATTCTGCACATGTATCCCAGAACTCAAAGAAAAATGCAAAAAAAAAAAAAAAAGAGTGTCACAAAATCCCATATACCACCTAGACTGCTTCCATACAGTAAAAATTAATTAATTAAATAAAGTCAGAACATATTGCCTGATTAAAATCAACAAATGATTTCCTATTTCACTGAGAATTAAAAACCAGTCTTTGACATACAACGCCCTGCTTGTACGTTGCAGATCAATCTAGACTTCTGCTCCTCTCCTCTCTTCCCATCTGCTGAAACCACACAGCCTTCCACACAGTTCCTCCAATACGTCAGACATGCTTTAATTTTGGAGCCTTAGTCTTGCTGTTTTCGGACTGGAAGTCTCTTCCTCACAAATCCGTCTTATTGTTTTCCTCCTTGCCTTCAAGTCTTTTCCCAGTTAACACTCTCTTAGGGAGGACTTTCTTAAACACCAGCCTTCGAAGAGCAGCCCTTCTCATCCCACCATAATAACTTTCATCTTTGTCTTCCTGCTTTCTTATCTATTTTCTCCATATACTTACAAAAGCTGATATTATACATACGGAGTTTATTTATTGTTTTCCCTCTTCTGCAGCCTCTGAAAGAATAAGATAAGCATTATTATTTTGGCCACAGTTTTTTACCTGTAGAGTAGGACAGTGCCTGTCATTTTAAGTGGGGAATGTAGGGTGAGACAAAAACTTGCTGCTAGTGAGTTGAAGGTTTTGCAATTGATGGACTATTACTTTTTTTTTTGTCTTTTCCTTTTTCTGTGAAGCAGTAGACAAGAACAGCTATAGATGGTGAAAGCTGTGAAAAGTTGAAAGAGAAAGAAAATCTATTTCTGCTTAAGTTTTAAATCAGAAGTAACCCTTTATGTTAAAATGCAAATTCGGTGTAAATGTTCTCATTGTTTTAGCAGAAGAAAGAAGCAGCAGTGCAGAAAACATAAGTAACTTAATTATTGCTTATGTACACACACCACGGGGAAATCAAAGAAACAGGCCACATCCGTTCTCAGAATTTTCAGAAATACAAGCTGCCATCTCTTTGCCAGCATATCTCGGTGTAATAATTGGTAAAATAAATAAATGTTGTACTTAAGAAACATAAGTGGTAATCAACCATGTGAAGACTTAGATTGTTAACTCAGAAATGAAATATTAAACATTCTAAAAACAGAATGATGTTGGGGAAGAACTATGACATTGCTACATTGAGTGAGATCCAGGTTGGACCAGAACGAAACTTGTACTCTCAGAGGTCTAAATCATAGCTATATATTCTATGATTTTTTTGTTTTGTTTTGTTTTTTTGCTTGATCCACAGTGTCTTAGGTAAATGTCGTAGGTAGAATTCTCTCTCTTTTTTTCCTGTATATTTTCTTTTTTTTTAAAATTGCATTTTAGGTTTTGGTGTACATGTGAAGAACATGCAAGATTGTTGCATAGGTACACACATGGCAGTGTGATTTGCTGCCTTCCTCCTCATCGCCTGATATAGCACCTTCTTCCCAAGATTCCCCACCTAATTCTGGAATTAAAATACGTTGGCTATGGGAGCCATGATTATATGTTACCCTAATAACAAAAGGGATCTTTCTTATGCAAGGATTTTTTTCAAAGGTAATTAAGGTTACAAATCAGTTCATTCTCTACTTTAATTAATAACGTGATTATCTGAGTGAACATAATCAAATCATGGAAGCCCTCTAAAAGGAATGTTAAGCTTTCTGACTTTCTTTGGCTGGTAGCAAAAGAGAATGTCAAAGAGACTGTAAGTGTGAGAAGTATTTTATCTACTTTTGCTTGCTTATACGTGGAAGAGGCCATGTAATGAAAAATCAAGTGACCTCCAGCAGCTAAGTGCAATCCCCAGCTGACAGCAAAGAAAGAGGGACTGCAGTACTATAACTATAAAACTATGGGTTTTATCAACTTAATTGTGTCTTGCAGAAGATTCTTCCTCAGATCCTCCCTACATTCGTCCAGTCTCATCAGCACCTTTATTTCAGTCTTAGAAAAACTTAAGCAAATAACTTTGATGAACCAAAGTTACTTCTGACCTACAGAACTATGAGCTAAGAAATGAATGTTGTTTAATTCACTAAGCAATTTGTTATATGGCAAGAGAATATTAATGCAATACTTTTGCTCAATTTTAAAATAAGAATTATAGCTTTACTTGAATAATAGAAAAATTTTGGAAAATTTGGACATTTTTTCTGGATAGCACAAAAGGCTGCTCACTTTAGAAGAAACACAATCACTGCTATTGCAACTGCTTCATCGTGGACATGCTATTCTTTTAGTTTCAACATATAAATATTTGAATTTTGATCCCTGCTCTAAACCATACTAACCCAAAATTCTCACAGGGATTCATTTCAGATAGTAAAATCTATTTTCTGTAGTACTATGGTGTATATCTTATTAGTAGATGCATATGTATAAGCTTATTAATAAACATTTGAATGTATATGGTCTATAAAATTCTGTTTCCAGAGTGTGATCCAAAATTGTAGCCTTCAGTAATCTTCACAATATCTCAAATTCTTTTGTAGTTCATATCAAAACATAAACTGACTGACCAACTCCCTTTTAATATAAAAGGAAAAGAGTCTGTCTTAGGATCTGCAAAGCTAGCTAAACAACACTTCTTACACAGCATTTATAGTATTTAGCTTTAAAATAACAATTTACACTAATAAGTTTGGATGACAGCATTGCTTATATGATGAAAGGCTTAAACTTTATAACAACCCCATTTGAATATTTTAAAATCAGTGATACAGATTAATATTTTATGATGGTGTATATATATACAGGAAAGTATAAAAGATTAACTCCCAATCAACGTATCCAACTCCACAAGTTGACAAGGAAAGTGAAAGTTCATGTGCAAGAAAACAACACTGTCTGCAAATCTTAAATTAAATGGTGTACCATGGTTCATAGTAATGAGATTCTGGTAAGTAAATAAATAGTTGTCAAAGTTGTTCAGGTTGCATGATAAGAAGGGTGCCAGTAACATTTAAAGTTTTTTGGGAGGGTTGTTTAACCTGCATAAAATGTTCAATGCTGAGCTCTTCATTTGGTAAGGAGAAAAAAATCTATGAATTTTTAACAGGCTTGACCATACCATCTTCAGGGCAAAATGCTTGTCAGTGTGTGATCTGAAAATAGTACAATCAAGCACATTGAAAATTCAGCAGTTTTTCTCATAGGAGTGGATGTCTCCCTGACAAGTAAACATTGGGTTTTATTTTGGCCTGGGGATTAGTTTTGATAGAAAAATTTATTTACTTCAGATAAATCATATAAACTATGGAAGCAAATCAAAACTTCAAAGTTATTTTCTATGAAAAATGCATCAAGATGATTTTTTAATGATTGTTCTCTTTGAACAAAGACATGATTACTCATCGATCAAATTAGGTTAAAATTCCTATGAATCTAATTCTGTTATACATAGTTTATGTCAATACAGGATACATTTTCTAATTTGGGTGCCATATATGATTTATTGATAAGGAAGTGTTTTCTTATCCCTTTTAATATTTTGTTACGTGCATATTAACTATTCAAAGAGCAAAGTATTAATTACCTTATAAAATTTTTAAAAAATTAAATATTTAGTTTTTAGGTATTATCTGATGACAAACACTAGTACTGACAGAGTGTCGACTCAGAAATAGAGGTAAATTATTGTAAAATAGTGTAAAATGCTTACTACTTGTTCGTTGAGATGATACTTCCAAAATATCATGCCTCTGTTGCATTATATTGGAGTGTTATCAACAAGTGAAATTTGTACTATATGATTTAGAATCTCAAAACAAGTACAAGTAATAACTGAAAATAATGCGTTGGGAGTGAAGCGAAACAAAAATCCTTCTTTTAACGAGATATTTTCCAAAATGAACAAGTGAGTCATGTAAGTAGCATATTTTGTGCTTATTTTGTAGTTCTGATCTGGCCTGATGGGAAGAACAATTTTACCCTTCCTGGTTAAATCATGTTATTTCTCTGCTCAGGTATTGCAAGAATGAATATCATTCAGATTAAAAGCCAAAGCCCTATGATGCTCACAAGTTCTGATTTCTCCTGCATCTTTGAATTAACCCACTGCCTTCCTCAATGTATTTACTCACTTCAATCCAGCCATCCTGGCCTCCCTGCATTCTCTCCAAACACAGCACTTTCCTTGAACTATTGCTCCTGATTAGATTGCTCTTCTCTAGGGAGGTTCATGGATTAACTCATTTTCTTCAAGGGTGAGTTAGAATGTCATCTTTTGAAAATATTTCTTTTGCACACTTCTAAAAGAACCAAACGTACCTGCCCTCACTTCCCATCTCACACCATAACTCACTCTTTCTCCTACCTACTTTCTTCACTTCTGTAGCATGTATTCATACCTAAAATATTTACACACATAACTTATGTGCATTTAATTTGTTCTGTTTCTTAAAGAGATTGCAGAATGCCAGCTCCAGAAATGCTTACCAAAGAGAAGTCAGCAACTAAATATTTGTTCACTAAATCACATATACAGGTTGGTGCAAAAGTAATTGTGGTTTCTGCCATTAGTTTCAGTGACAGAAACTGCAATTATTTTTGCACCAACCTGATACATATTTTATAAGGAGTGACATATATATCACACAGATGTAATTTTATAAGAAGTGATATATATATCTGTGACATATATTTATAAGGAGTGATATAGATAATCTGTCATATATATATGTGATATCTGTGATATCTGTAATAGATATATCTGTGATATATCACTCCTTATAAAATGATATATACATATATCGCTCCTTATAAAAGATGCATCACTTTAAGAAGTGTAGACATTTTACTACTAAAAATCAATTTAAAGCAAAGGGTAATGAAGATGGTGGTATTGAAAACTAAGAGTGTAAATTAGATTCTATACCAAGATATGTTAAAGTCAGATATACATGTAAATGTTCCTTTATGCCTGGATTTTCTGGAAAAAGCTACAGGCGTAGCCTGACAAAAGTAAAACCACAATTGCTATGGACTCAACATTTGTGTCCCTCCAAAATTTATGTAGGCATTCACGCAACCCCACTGAAATGGAATTTGGAGATGGACCCATGGGAGTTAATTCGGTCACAAAAGTAGAAACTTCATGGTGGAATTAGTGCCCGTATACGAAGAGGTACTAGAGGGCTTGCTGCCTCTCTGTGTCTCTGCCATGTGAGAATACAGCAAGAAGGCAGAACAGGAGAGGGTCTGCGCTAGGAACTGAAGGGGCCATCACCTTGACCTTGGGCTTCTGCACCTCCAGAACTGTGAAGAAATATTTCTGTTGTTTAAATCACCCAGTCTATGGTACTTTTATGATAACAGCCTGAACTAAGATAATACTGTTACTCACAGCTGACCAAGAATATACTTCAGACCTGAAGGATGAAATAAGCAGTAATTTACAGTTCCTGGTAGGCAGCTTTCAACTGCTGCAGTATGTCTCGGATGGCTATTCACAGATTCTTCTTCCCCGAATCTCCTGCCTTTTCCCTTTCTAGTCATCTTCACACAGGTCTCAGCTTGATCACTCCTCCCTGTTTTCCAGTACAGGCTGCTTCTGTGCTTCGCCTCGTTCACGTATTAGCATTCTGTTTTGCATTCTCACATTATTCCATCTGGGCAAGTCACAAGACAAGCAATCTATTCACTTGATAATGCTAATTGCTTCCCAGCTAAATTATTCCTCCTCTGCCATCATTTTGAACTAGATTTTTAAAAACTTTCCTCTAACTGAAGTATCATTGACAATGATAAGAATACTTGACTTTTTGATACCTGTCCATGAAACACTTCCCATGGCAACCAAGCCTCATAATTTCTCCCTTGTCAGAATGGACCTGAGAATTGGGTTTCAGGCTGGGGAATTTTACCCGTGATCTGCTGCTTCTGCAGAATTTTCTGAGTTGTGTTAGTGTATGCCTATTATAACGAAAGAGGTGCTCAGCTACTATTAAATGTGTTAGCTAGATTTTGACTCTTGGTTACTATAGAACAAAACGTTATATACTTTATTAAAAAACGAGTTCCCTCTACCCAACTCTCCCCATGAGGCAGTGTTTTGTTTTCTGAATAGATCTCGTGAAAGAGCACTGCTATTTCTCTGTATCTACGCTCGATGCCCAAATCTGCGTTAGTTTCTAAAGACTGTCATAACAAATTCCCACAAACCGAGTGGTTTAAAAACAACAGAAACATTGCCTCACAGTTCTGGAGGCAAAAACATGAAATCAATATTGATGGGCTGAAATTAAGGTGTTGGCTGGGGTGTACTTTCCCTGGAGTCTCCAGATGAGAATCTGTTCTTGCCTTTTAAAACGTCCTGGCATTATTTGTGGCGGAAGCATTCCAATTCCTACCCTATCTTCACAAACACCTCCTCTTCTGTAGTGTATATTTATATTTATAGTGTAGAACACTGCATTCTTCTACGTAACACTTAATGGAATAGGCATAATATCTTCTTTTTATAGAGTAGGATTTTTCTCTGCTTACAGAGCACGTTTGCATAACTTGTTTCTGTACTTTTTTACTATTTTATCAGTATCTCCAAAATAACCTCTAGGGTTGGAACTCTTGCATTTTTATTTTTTCTTATTATGAATACATAATAGTTGTACATATTTGCAGGGTACATGTGATATTTTGATACAGGCATACAGTGTATAATATTTAAATTAGGGTAACTGGGATATCCCTCTCCCCAAGAATTTATCATTTCTTTTTGTTAGGAATATTCCAATTCTATTCCTTGAATTATTTTTAAATATATAATAAATTGTTATTAACTATAGTCACCGTATTGTGCAACTGATCACTAGATTTTATGCATTCTAACCATAATTTTTATACCCATTATCCATTTTCTCTTTATTTCTCCCTCCCTACTTCTGTTCCCATCCTCTGGTAATTATCACTTTACTATATCTCCAAGAGTTTACTTTTTTTCCAGCTCCTGTATATGATGGTAACATAGAACACTTGTTTTTCTTCCCTGGATAGGCAGTTTAGATTTTTTGTAATCACAAGTTGCTTGAATCCAACCACAACAGTTAACACCAAGCTGTTGTCTGTCCTACTCACTTTGAAGTCAGCGTTCTATTACCTACAACCTGCATTTTCCCTTATTTAATAAATATGGTGTCATGAGAGCTAGGCTTGTAGGATATAACACTATTATTTATTTTGTTTCACCAAGATCTATATTTTATACATAAATTATGGCCTAATAACACAGTAACTGTGTTGTCTTTTAGCCCCTTTCTCACGGTTTATAGAACTGTTATTTTTTACCCATCGAAGTGTTTTCCATATATTTTAGAAGTTTCTTTATACTGGTTTACTTCAATTCCAAATCTGTGATCTTTTGATTTTAATGAAATAAATAGAATTATAGAGTTAGATTGGCAAATGCCATGACTCTTTCTATAGTAAGCTTCCTTTTGTATTAATACTTTAAGGTTTAGTTAACATGAAGCCTTGCTAACATATTGGTAACATTCCATTTCTTCAGCTGGGTGGTATCATTACTACTTATTTTATTTGTATTCTCTCCCTGTCCGTATGCAGCATGAATCTTATTTTATGTGTATAATGCCATTCTCAATTTAAGTAAAGTAAAATGAATGCACATTTTCCAATGGGGCATTAACTAGCCTTATTACCATGGGGAAATGCTCAACAATCTGGATCCACCCAACACCATCCCTGTTATTAGACATTCCTGAGGATGCAATGCTCTGCGGGGGTTCTCAACACTGTCAGCCCTGACAGCTGAGACACTTTTTAACAGGAGTTCCTGTCAGATATTTCTCCATGGCTTTTTCATCTTTTTCTATGCTGATTCTTTATTTAAATTGTTTCTTTTAGGCCTCTTCTCTCATTTCTTTAAAGAAAAAAAAAAAAGACAAAAAACAAAACTCATCACCACCAAGTTAGAGGAAAAGGATAAACAGCCATTATTAAAAATGAGTGGAAATTTTTTATGTACACCTGAAGTGTAAAACTAAAAGCTTCTGTGGGCTTTTTTTTTTCATATAATAATGTCTCAATAATCTAGATTGCTATTTTAGTGTTCTGATAAATATGGGTAGAAAAATTACTGCTAAGCTCTAAATGTTCATGTTGGCTATGTTTATTTTTTAAATGTGTTCATCTTCCTAAAAAAGGATTAAAGGCTTCAGAAATTATATAAAAATTATGAACTGTTGAATTTTGTTTAAAATATATGAGAGTTTTAAAAAGATATCTCTCTCATGGTATATGTATAATCTATTCAGAATTTTAGTCGTGATAACATTTAGAGATTAAAAGACACACAGAGTGAACACTGTTCAAGGAATAATGCCACTATTTGCAGAGAGAAAAGAACTCTTTTTAGAAGAATACATCAGCGGCATAAATGAGAAAAGTTTGTCAAAAAGATTTCCTTACAAGGGAAAGGAAGAACACAGAAAAGTCATGATAAGTTATATAATTTGAAAAATAAGCCTGGGTGTGGTGGCTCACGCCCACTTTGGGAAAATGAGACAGGCGGATCACTTGAGGTCAGGAGTTCCACACCAGCCTGTCCAACTTGGTGAAACACTGTCTCTACTAAAAAGTACAAAAATAGCCAGGCCTGGTGGCAGGCGCCTGTAATCCCAGCTACTTGGGAGACTGAGGCAGGAGAATCACTTGATTCCGGGAGGCAGAGGTTGCAGTGAGCTGAGATTGCACCACTGGACTCCAGCTTGGGAGACAGAGCAAGACTCTGTCTAAAAAAAAAAAAAGAAAAATAATTTAATAATAAGTCTAATAAATCTTAATTCTTGCTTTGCTTTTGGCTTCTTGTTATATTTTCCACTCTTATCCTTTGCAGATGTTTATTTACATTCTTGATGCTCTAAAATAATTGTTGCAAAAAAAAACCATCTGAATAAAATAATTTTTGATTTTTTTTTCTTCAGCTATGTAAGATTGAGATTTAGATTGCGTAAGGAAAAAAATCTCATGAGATTTTTTTGTGTGTGATCAACTGCATAATTTAGGGATTATGGGGTCAGAATTAGCCTTCCTCAGTTAGATCCTAGCTCTTACCTTCTATTTATTTGGGGTGTGGATTTGGAAAATATGGAAATTGTCAGAACATCAGTTTCTTCATAATTTAAAAATGATAGTAAAAGTAATATTCTCTAATTGAACAGTTGTCAAGAACTAGTGAAATAATATATTTTCTTTGTTATCTTTATAGGTTACTCATGAATAAATAATAGTTATTTGACTAGAGATTATAGTTAACACAGAATTGAATAGGCATTCATTAAAATGTCATCGTTAATTTTTATTACTTGAAAACAATATAATAAGCAATTTTTGTTAGTACATCAAATTCATTCTCAACAGGGGTGACATTGCCCACATGAGACAAAAAATGTTTTCTGAAGTGCAAAAAAATATTACTCTTTTTATGTATAAAGTACACATACATAAACAGTACATAAAGAGATATACATTGTATCTGTGGTATTAAAATTTTATGAGAACATGTGAAGAAAAAATTGTCATAGAAAGCACTTTGGGGAAAGGGTTATAATCACAAAAAGTTTAGAATCACTGGTTTAATACAAGGTAAAGTAAGGAAATAATAAATTTTCAGAAATGTACTCATAAAAGAAAAAAATTTTCAATTTTTAATTTTTGTAGCACAAACAGTACACTAGTTGAATAAACAACTGTTATTAGTTAACAATTCTCTGTGAGTCTCACATTTCTGTACACCTTGTGAGTAGAGCCTTTTTTTTCTGGAATATCTTCTCAAGGATGTCTATGTCTCAACAGCCTTAAAATATGGAGTGCCTTCCTTTAAAACATTTGGCCAACATACTTGCTGAGCAGAATAGTATCTTCAGGTTCTTTAAACACTGTTTCTTCTCTGTACTGCATCCTACTTAGGCATAGATGTCACTTGGCAATTTTAGTTTACTCTGTGGATATTAGAGATTAGGAAACTAGTGCTATTTAAGAATGTGCTGATTCTCGGGCTACTGCTATTGCTGTGAGTAATAACACTAATTTTCCTCTGGCCCAGGAGTGTCATGTCTTCCAATAGCTTCTAAGCAACAGGGTTGGACTAACTTGAACATAGAGGGAAATCTCAAACTTTTTAATTCTTAACAGGTATAAGGCTTTAATTTAAATGTCTTTCTTTCTACTTGTTTATATTATAAAAAATTGAGTAATTTTTCTTTTTTACACAAAAGTAAATTATTTTGCTAAATACAGATTTCAGCATGATAGTGGTTTTCACTATCTTGAGTCTTAGAATAATAGATAATTTTGGTCACTGCTTAATTGCATCACAGACCAATTTTTTTCAGTATTTAATTTATTCATATTCAAAAAAGAATTTGAACTAATATATAGATTCTATATGGATTTTTATATCCTTTTTATTACTAAAACTATTGTAAGCCATTGTTTCAGGGTCTACTGTTTTATAATGCATTATCTAGATATAGTGTCCTAACTTTTGAATTTTTTAAATAAGTATATTGACTGTTTTTCCAGCACATCATCTTTTATCACACAAATGATTATTCCAATAAACAGAAATAATGATTTGAGTAGTCTAATAGTAACTGGTCTTACATGTGTTTTAAGTTGTTCAACATTAATGGAGATTGTTTTCCATCCCCTGCACTCTAGGGAGAATTATGCTCCAAGTTTACTGTCCCATCAACTTCCTCTAGCTGCCTAATTGGTAATCACCAAACTTAGATTTTTTATGTCAAGAAAAAAAAAATTTATTGCCATAGAAATTTCTGCTGCAATGATCCCACTTGTCTACATGTATGTCAACTTCCGTAAAAGTTATTCCCATGACAGGGTTCATAGGGGATTTTCTGTTAAATTGAACTCAGAAGTCAACTTTCTCCTAAGGATTACTGAATGCCAAGTTGGCAAAGTACCAGAGACATTTTTTTTCTTTTTTTTTTTTAAGTTGTCTTTTAACTCTGTTTGCCTTTAAACTAATGATACTTTTTAAATATAAGGATTTTTAACGAAAATTGTTCAGTAAAGGTAATAATGAGTGAATATCATATCAGGCATTCTTATTTTTCCTATTTTGTTATTCTGATATAAAATGCCACATTTAAATCATTTTATTCAAATAAGCATATAGTTACTAACTGTAAGTTAAGCATTGCACTTAAAAGTAAAAGTGTCTGTATACAAAATATTCTGAGGGCATCAAGTTCAATGAGAGTGAGACCTGCATTCAATTTGCTCCAACATGGGTTTCTCCTTCTCTTGGAAAAATGTAATTGCACCTTCCTGCTTCAATTTCTTGCTACAATCTAGGCCTGTGTTTCTCTTTGCCTCCTTTAGGATGTCTTCAAAACTAAATGAGATTTTCATGCTCCTTCCACACCCTTGTCTCTTTCATCCCTGTCTCAAAACTTCTGCTTGGAAGGCTTTGAGTGAGGTAGGTGGAATATTTTCAAGCATAACTTACTTTTCTAGAGAACAGAAATGCACATACAGTGTGAAATAGAATGCTTTAAGAAAAAGCTAGTCCTGTGCTTAATTGTGTGAGTTTTTTTTTTTACTAAAATCACCACAGGGAAGTGGATACTGAGTAATGATTACATACAGAGAGTGGTGCATAACTCCTCCAAATTACTTCTCATCTCCAAAGAAAAAAATATACGGCAAAGTGAGTGAGACCTAGAGAAGAAAGTGAGATCTGTACTTGCCGTCATTAAGTAGTAAGAGGGACCAAGACATATTCTGTGTCTTTCTTTCTACATTGGAAGACTAGGCTCATTGTCTAAAGAAAATAATAGAAAGCATTGTAGCTTTTACCTAATTTTATAGTGGCTGAGATTCAGAAATTTTTCAGAGAATGTAGAGTAGGTCACAGATGGAATTTTCACTGGGAATTTATCACGAATGTCTTAGAGAATAAAAAATGGAGACAGATTTGCAGATTAAAAATGAGCATTTTTCAAACATTTTTAAAGCTGATGTCAAGAATAAGAAAATATTTCGTAGGCCAGACCTTACATTGGCACTGCAGGCACTGATTTGGGAAATCTAAATGCAATGGGCATATTTGGATCTCATGGTGGCAGGAGCTGACACCTGTATCAAAACGCAAAGTACAAAAGTATGATGGGTATGGTTACCATAGAAACAGCAGAGTCAAAGCAGCGGTCAGATTGGTGTGAGTCATGCAGCCCCATGCTGTTGGCTAGTTGATTATGGTGTTTGTAGGAGTGAAATAGATAGGAAACCTCTTAAATTCTTACCTGACCTGTGTAAACAGAAAAGTTCCACGTTAAGAGAACAAAGGTCTAACCTGAATTATTAAAACAGTCATGGCCCCTCACTTGAGACAATTTGCAGGTCCTAAGCCTTTTGAATGAAGGGCAGCTCAGTCCCTTTGAGGAATAATCCAAGTACATGGACGAAAATTTATATAGCGCATCTTTCCCAGTCTTTCCCAAAGGGACCTACAGCCTTTTTTTCAAGATAACTGTGCATTGGGGGAAATGAAATAGCGAGACCTTTCAGGGACTATTGAAACTGCACTGGCTCTGAAGTGCACTGATTCCAGGAGACTCAAAACATCACTGTGGCCTATCAGTCAGGGTAGGAGCATATGAAGGTCAGGTGATGAAAAGAGTTTTGTTTGAGTAGTTCTTACTGTGGGACCTATGGGAATCTGCATGTGATCTGTGGTTATTTCTACAGTTCCAGAATACATAATTGAAATAGATATACTCAGCAGCTGGTAGAATCTCCACATTGCTGACCTATGGAGTGAGAGCTATTATAATGGAAAAGACCAAGTGGGAGCCATCAGAAGTGCCTTTTACTAGAAAAATAGCAAACCAAAAGCAATACCACATTTCTGGAGGAATTGCAAAAATTAGTGCCAACATTAAAGCCTTGAGAGATGCAAGAATGGTGAATGGCATAGCATTCTCATTTGACTCACCTGTTTGAGAATTGCAGAAAACAGATGGAAATTACTGAATGACAGTGAATTATTATAAATTTAACCAGATGGTGTCTCCAATTGCAGCTGCCATATCAAATGTGTTTTCATTGCTTGACCAAATTAAAACATTTCCTGGTACCTGGTAGGTAGCTTGATATGGAAAATGCTTTTTCTCTGTATCTGTCCTTAAGGCCCACCAGAACCAATCTGTTTTCAGCTAGAAAGGCAACCAATGGATTTTCACTGCCCCACTGAAGGTATATCAACTCTCTAGCCTTATAATTTATGGTCTTGATCATCTTTCCTTTCCAAAGATATCACACTGATTCATCACGTTGATGACATTATGTTGATTGGGTCCAGCAAGTAAAAGTTAGTAACTCCTCTGAACTTATTGGTAAGATATTTTCATGTCGAAGAGTGGAGAATAAATTTGACAAAAATCCAGGGATCTACTATCTTAGTGAAATGCCTAGACATCTAGTAGTTTGGAAAATATAAAAATATCCATCTAAAATGAAAAACAAGTGATACATCTTGTCCTATCTTGTCCTCCCTACAACCAAAAAAAAAAAAAAAAAAGGTCATAAGACCTAGTGGGCCTCTTTGCATTTTGAAGGCAACACATTCCTCATATGAGTGTGTTACTCTAGCCTATTTATTAAGTGAGTCCAAAACTGCTAGTTTTGAAGGGGGCTCACAAAAATGCAAGCCTCTGCATCAGGTCCAGGCTATTGTAAAAGTTCCTCTGCCACCTGATTCTATAGATCCAATGAGGCTTAAAGTTTTGATATCAGATAGGAATACAATTTGGAGCCTTGGAAGAATCATATGTATATTTCAGTGTAGGCCTTTAGGATTTTGGAACATAGCATTGATATTCTGCAGATATCAAATCCAACTTTCTATAACTACTTCTTCACTTGACTGAACCTTCATGGAAATTAAATGCTTAACTATTGGCCACCAAGTTTGCATGCAACCTGAGCTGCCCATCATAAGCTAGCTACTACCTGACTCACCAGTTACAGAAAGGATAACTTTAGTTGTTATTAGTATTTTCTTCATATTTTATTATGCATTTGTATGTCTGTATAAATATATATTTATTTATATAGTAATATTTAGGTACCATATATAGAAGTATATATTAAACAGATATCTTTTTCTTTCCTCTCTTATTTCTTCAAGTAATATAAAATGAATTTATTCTATATCATTGAATGTATGTATTATGTCTGGACAGATATCTGTACATATCTATATCTATCTATAACTACATCTATATTTAAAGATATTTATTTAAGGAATTGGTTCACATGGTGTGGAGTCTGAGAACTTCTAAGATACAGTCAGCAAACTGGTGCCCCAGGAAAAATGATGATATAAATTTTAATTCATGTCATTGAAACAGGAGAGCCAATACTGCACATTGTAATCTAAGTCAGAGTTCAATGTCCCAGCTCAAAAGCTGTCAGACAGAGAGAAATTTTTTCCCATTAATGGAAGAGTCATCTTTTTGTTCTAGTCAAGACTTCAACCGATTGATTGAGTGCTACTCACATTAGAGAAGACAATATGCTTTACTGACTTTAACACTACACTGTCAATATTAGATCAATGAGATAGAAAATTAACAAGGAGATCCAGGACTTGAACTCAGACCTGAAACAAGTAAACTTAACAAATATTTACAGAACTCTCCACCCCAAATCCACAAAACATACATTTTTCTCAGTATCACATTACACCTATTTTAAAAGTGATGACATAATTGAAAGTGAATCATTCCTCAGCAATTGCATAGCATTTCACAGGTTTAAATAAAATATTGGTTGGCTGCTTGTTTGTTATTTTCATTCCTTATTTCTTCCTGTTTCCATTGTTAAGCACAGTTATTGGCATAAAAGAGGTTTTTAATACCCATTTTTAGACTGCATTCTAGCCTGGGCAATAGAACAAGAATCCCATTCTCTCTCCCTCTCTCTTCCTCTTTCTTTCTCTCTTTCATTCATTTTTTTTCTTTCTTTTGCTCTTTCTTTCGTCTTTTACCTTTTTTTCTTTCTTTCAAAAAAATAAAAATAAAAAATAATAAAATAAAAACACACTTTCACAGACATACTGAGAATAAAGTAGAGCCCAATATCTGGGCACCTCATGGCCCAGTCAAGTTGACACATGAAATTAACAATAACAGGTCTATCCTTTATGA
Source organism: Plecturocebus donacophilus (assembly GCA_004027715.1). Lineage (NCBI taxonomy): Eukaryota > Metazoa > Chordata > Mammalia > Primates > Pitheciidae > Plecturocebus > Plecturocebus donacophilus. The sequence continues at coordinate 6,992 of PVKP010026339.1, read as the reverse complement.
ACGTGGAACCCATATGCAATTCCTTAAACCATACTTATTCTGCAAATAATGAAAATGGCAAAGTCATAATCTGCTTAATATAATTCAGCTATCCTGAATAGAACAGAAAGTATACTAACTCCTTTAAGAGAAACAAAGCATTTGAGTCTATAACTTAAATATTATAATGAAAAATTACATGAAGAAGGTGCCAAACATCTATAGCCCTCACTTTTCTTACACTGTCTTTTCTCTCCCAGCCTGCACGTACAACCTCATGGGAATTCCACTAAAATAAGTTGACAAGAGGAAGAAATCAACCCTAATTTATAAATGGTTCTGCACAAAATGCAAGCATCATCCAAAAATAAAGAGCTGCAGCACTACATCTCTTTTCTAGGACAACCTTGAAGGATCGTGATGAAAGAAGATCCTCCAGTGGACAGAACTTTGAACAACGCACCTAGATGTTTACTTTGTTTAGAAAGAGAAATGGCCCAATGTATAATGATACACCAGTTCATGGGCTGTGGCCAATAGTTTGGCTGAATGGTAAGGACATTGGAAGAAAAATGATTGAAAAATTATCGACCAAAAAAAACGGGAAAATGATATGTGGATAAGCCTCTGTGAACAGGTCAAAAACCATGCAGATATTTATGTCCCAGGTGAATATGCACCGAAGTCTGACTTCAGCAGAAAAGGATATTAATAATCACAGCAGGTGATATGGCCTGTTTTGTGGATACCAGTCAGCCTCTCCCCTGCCACTCCTGTCATTACATAAGGGTGCATGAAGAAATAGCCACGGTGGCAGGGAGGAAGTTGATATATGCCCTTGGAAACATGAATTTCTTCTCACCAAGATGTACCTGCTTACAGCTTTTGCTAAGTGCCCCATCTGCCAGGAAGAGGCCAACACTGAATCTCAAATATGGCACTATTTCCTTGGATGATCAAGCTAGTGACCCAGTAGCAGGTTGATTACATTAGACTACTTCCACCATGTAAAAGCCAGCATTATGTCTCTTCTGGAATAGAAACTCTGAATATAAATTTGCCTTCGCTACATGTAATGCTTATGGTAAAGCTATTATTCAAGGACTTACAGAATGCAATGCTTATGCAAAGGACCTCCCTACATATAATGCTTACGCTAAAACTACTATCCAAGGACTTATCCACTCTCATTGTATTCTGCACACCATTGCTTTTGATCAAAAAACTCACTTCACAGCAACATCAACAAGAAAAGTGCGACAAAGGGCCATGCCCACAGAATTTACTGGACTTACAATATTATCTGCCACCTGACACAGTTATTCTGGAAGAACAGTAGAATGGACTTTTGAAAACTCAGTTACGGCACCAGCTAGGTGACAATAACTTCCAAGTACATACAGAGTGAGGTTTCCCAGAAGCTTTGTATTAGTTAGCGTTCTCCCAGTGAAACGAAACAAATGATATATATATATATATATATATTTCTTTTGGGAATCAGCTCACACAATTATGGAGATGAAGTATTCCCATAATAAACCACCTCTGAGCTGAAAAACTAGGAAAACCAGTAATGTAATTCAGTCTAAGCGTAATTCAGTCTAAGTTCAAAGGTCAGAGAACAGGGAACAAACACTATTTCTAGTCTGAGGCTGGAGGCTTGAGAACTGGAGAGAGTAGGGGGAGTCCTAAGGCGCAAGGCCCAGGATCTTTGGTGTCCTAGGCAAGAAAAATAAATGTCCCAGCTGAACAGAGTGTGAGAGAATTTGTTCTTCTCCTACGTTTTTGTTTTATTTGGGTCCTCGATGTACTGGATGATGCCTGCCAACATTGATTAAGAGTTGATCATCTTTAGTCATTCTACCAATTCAAAGGTTAATCTCTTCCAGTTAGACTAAGTTTAACCTGTGATTAAGGTCCACCGATGACTGCAACAACCCAATACAGAAAGAATTACTCATGGGCCAGACTCTCAGGAATGAAGGTTTGAGAAACCCTACAAGTTAAAGAAACATAATTTACTGAGGTGCTTATAGGTAGCAAAGGTGGCCGGGCGCAGTGGCTCACGCCTGTTAATCCCGGCACTTTGGGAGGCCAAGGCGGTGGATCGTGAGGTCAAGAGGTCTGTACCATCCTGGCCAGCATGGTGAAACCCCATCTCTATTAAAAATACAAAAATTAGCCGGGGGTTTGGCATGCGCCTGTAGTCCCAGCTACTCAGGAGGCTGAGGCAGAAGAATAGCTTGAACCCAGGAGGCAGAGGTTGCAGTGAGCCGAGACTGTGCCACCGTGCTCCAGCCTGGCAACAGAACAAGACTCCATCTCAAAAAAAAAAAGAAAGAAAGCAAAGGTAATACAGATGGAAAGTATGGAAAGTAGAAGGTAGTTATAAATACCAGCTACAACCACATGACCAGTTACAGAAAGGATAACTTTAGTTGTTATGAGTATTTTCTTCATATTTTATTATGCATTTGTATGTATGTATAAATATATATCTATGTATATATTAATATTTATGTACCATGTATAGAAGTATATATTAAAGAGATATCTTTGTTTTCTTTCCTCTCTTATTTCTTCAAGTAAGATAAAATGATTCTATGTCTTTGAATTTAGGTATTACAATGTTTTATTATAATATTTAAGTTATAGGCTCAAATATTTTGTTTCTCTTAAAGGAGTTAGTGTGTTTTCTGTTCTATTCAGAATAGCTGAATTATATTAAGCAGATTATGACTTTGCCATTTTCTTTATTTGCAGAATAAGTATGCTTTAAGGAATTGGATATGGGTTCCAAGTTATAAGGGACAGACCTGTTAATATTAATTTCATGTGTCAACTTGACCGGGCCATGAGGTACTCCAATATTGGGCTCTACTTTATTCTCAGTATGTCTGTCAAAGTGTGTTTTTATGAGATTAACATTTAAATCAGTAACACTCAGTAAAGCATATTATCTTCTCTAATGTGAGTAGCACCTACTCAGTTGAAGTCTTGACTAGAGCAAAGAGCTGATTCTTCCATTAATGGGAAAAAAATTTCTCTCTGCCTGACATCTTTGGAACTGGGACATTGAACTCTGACTTGGATTAGAATGTGCAGTATTGGCTCTTCTGTTTCAATGACATGAATTAGAATTTATGCCATCATTTTTCCTGGGGCACCAGTTTGCTGACTGTATCTTAGAAGTTTTCAGACTCCACATAATGTGAACCAATTCCTTAAATAAATATCTTTAGATATATATATAGATATAGTTATGTACAGATATCTGCCCAGATATTTGATCAAACTTTCTTCTGGATTTATCTATTGATTGATTATATATGTGTCTCCTATTCGTTCTGTTTATCTGTAGAACCCAGATTAATACACCATCTCAACCCAAAACACAGAAACACATGTATAATAATGTCAAAGCCCAACAATTAGAAAATAGTGCTCAAACGAACTCTGTTTTGTATTTTTGTATTTCCTCTTTTATTCACTTTACATCTTTAGGATTGCCAATTAAATTGATTTTATGTTCTACGATTGGGTAGTAACTCACAGTTTGTAAAACACTGTCATAAAATGCAGTGGGGTAGACAGTAGTGCTAAGATACCAGAAGAAGGTACAGTTTTGCTAATAAATGTCTGGCCAACAATTATAAAGCAGACCTATGATGCCAAAACTCCAGGAGATGAGTTTGATAAGTTGTGTACCTCTAGCAGAGAAAACATGAAATGGCTCTCATTATTGTGATAAGGCTAAAATCATTTTTTGAATCATGTATTGCTGAGAGGCTCATTGAACAAATTGAGACAAGTCCCAGTTAGTGCAAAAACTTGCTAGAAGAAGCTATACTTAAGTTTATGCTGTGTGTACTAAGGCCCAGAAAAATCTCCACCTTTCCTCTGAGAAGGTGGAATTTGGATGACTTTGTAAAACTTAATTTGTTATTACTTAAGCTCTCCAGTGTAGGCCAAGGAATACAGTTTAACAGGTGAAAGTTTACGTTTCACCTGATGGAGGAAGTTTTAATTTCTATCACTAGGCATTATTATAAGGCATTTAAGGAATCTTGATTTCCTCTCTCTCTCAGCCTGTTTTCCCCACCCCATCCAAGTGAGTTCAACTAAGTAAAGGTACAAAGAATACTTAGAGCAAGGCTAATCCCTGTGTGATTGTTGTACTTGGCTCTGCAGAAGTGAGAAGCCCATGCTGCCCCCAGAAGATAATCTTTCATCATGTTTTCCAAAGCCATCTCTGTTCTTTCCAAAGTCTAATCTCTGTTCTTAGCTCTGCCTTCAGAGAGAAGCAGGAGAACGACATGCCAGCTGAGATATCTCTTGCAAAAACTTCGTAGCCTCCCTTCCTGGCTTTGTGGAACTGACGTAATTGGCTCTGGATTCTGTGTTATTGGCCGCTTATCTCTTTTATATATGAATATGAAATTCAACCATTTTTAAAAGCAAAATATTGGTAAATAAATGTCAAAGGATTATGCTGGTGACCTGAGTTGCTACTACTGGAATCATTCTTTACATTCTTTAAAAAATTCATTCATTTTGTAAACCCAGAATACATGAAAGCATCTTAATGGTAACCATCTGTGATCAGTTCGTTCTTCCATATGATGACTATTTTGTATTTGTCTCTGATTTTTTTAAATTTATGTCCTCTATATGATGAGCATCTAGTTTTGGTGGAGAGTGTATTAATTAGCCTGTGATAACCATATGCTACATCATATTCAATTTCACAAAATTTTAGCCATCAGTACTCCTTGAATGCACACAGTGCATATTGTTTTGGCTTTGCTCCAAAATTCTGAGTATTTTCTTCTGGGATTTTTCTACTATAGCTGGACAGAACTTTCAAATGCGTATAAAATCCTGCTGTCTATGGAACCTCTTAAACTTGCTGAATCAAATGATCTGTGGAGCAAAGTGGAAAGACCAAGAAAAGAAGACATAGTGGGAAAGGTACAGACTTGCAGTGTAGCTCTAGAAGTTTTGGCCAGATTGATATTCAAAACAAAACAAAACAAAACATTTCAATATCCAAACAACAAAACAAAATAAAAACCTTGGGTACCTTTATGTTAATTCAAAGGTATTATGTGAAATATCATTTTTCTTTTCATTAATGGGTAATAATGTCCACAGTATTTTAGGATTTCATTATGTATACACTAGATTTTTAAAAACTCTATGTCTTTAAAATTATATAAAATATATACTTTCAAATATAAAAAGTAATCTATTTGCTTGTTACATATTTTAAAGCAACATTTTGAATTATATACACTTAAGTTGCAATAATCACATTTAAATTTTATTCATTTAACTTGTTATATCCAGTATAAAAGTCATTATTTTGGTGGAAAAAGTTCATATCAAGGAATAATCTGTTAAGTTTTTTAAAAATTATATTTTTAAACAAGTTTTCAAGATTGAGGTATAATTAGAACCCCTTCCAAAAACCCAGCATTTTTGTTTGCAAATAATTTCATCTGTATTTCTCCATACTATTGGTTATTATCTTTGAATAATGAATAATCGTTATTAAATTAATTTTGTCTTTATTTCACTTTTCTGTTTTTCACCAAGGATACTGACTTAGATTAAATGAACAGTATTGCTCTTAAAACTAACAAACCAAAACCCTCCAACTATTCTTTGTTGTGGGTAGGGATGTTATTCCCTAATAAAATTTCTACATTTTGATAAATATTTTTGCAAAGTAACCATCTGCCTGCTACATTGAACAATTTATAATGCCTCCCCACAACAATGAATCAAGTCACAGGGGATAATGTGTGTCTTGACAGAGCATCACCCTTAATAGAACATCATACAAAGAAGTCAATAAGTGTTTATGACTGGAAGTAAGGGAAATATAGAAACAAAAAGAACCGGGGAAATAATCATAGAGCTAAATACATTCAACAGTGAAAGCTAAAAAACTAGAACATAGTTATTTAATAGACTATATTAGAGGAAGTTCCCCAAATTATTCACTTCTGTTTTGAATAGTGCCTAGCAAAATGCTTTGAAGTAAATAACTACTTGGTTAATATATCTATTAAATTATGGAATAAACAATATAAAATTAACATTTTCAAGGCCTAATTTTATGTGTTTACTAAATCTCTTTTTGGAGTGAGCAATTAAACTGGGAAACCAATTTGTGTTCCAAGCTATTGTGGGAAGGTAGGGTTAGTAATTAGTGAAAAGCAGGAAAGAGTGGAAAAAAATGGAAAGAAAAGAAAAACCACAAAGCAAACTCTATAAAACTCACAGCATAAAAACAAAATACATTTGTTTTTGCAGAATTTCAACGTTATTTTATGACTTTATAATTAGATTTAGATTATTTACATTATTTTAATGTTTGATCAACTTGGAATGTATGCTTATTAAGAATGTGTCATGTCCAAGAATTTATCCATTTCTTCTAGATTTTCTTGTTTATTACGTAGATGTGTATATAGTACTCTCTGACGGTAGTTTGTATTTCTGTGGGATCAGTGGTGTTATCTCCTTTATCATTTTTTATTGTGTCTATTTGATTCTTCTCTCCTTTCTTCTTTATTAGTCTGGCTAGTGGTCTAAAGACTAAACCAGGAAGAAGTAGAATTCCTGAATAGACCAATAACAAGTTCCGAAATTGAGGCGGTAATTAATAGCCTATGAACAACAAAAAAAGCCCAGGACCAGACAAATTCAAAGCCAAATTCTACCAGAGGTACAAAGAGGAGCTAGTACCATTGCTTCTGAAACTGTTCCAAACAATAGAGAAAGAGGGACTCCTTCCTAACTCATTTTATGAGGCCAGCATCAACCTGATACCAAAACCTGGCAGAGACACAACAAAAAAAAGACAATTCCAGGTCAATATCCCTGATGAACATCGGTGAGAAAATCCTCAATAAAATACTAGCAAACTGAATCCAGCAGCATATCAAAAAGCATATGCAACATGATTATACCAGTTTCATCCCTGGGATGCAAGCCTGGTTCAA
>PVKP010026338.1:0-32623 GCA_004027715.1 Plecturocebus donacophilus | reverse complement strand
CTCTGCGCTTTCACTGGGAGCTACAATCCTGAGCTGCTGCTACGTGGCCATCTTGGATCTCTCTCCGCCCGGTGATGAAGTTTTTTCTGTTTCTTAGTTTTCCTTTGGCGGATGCCCGTTCCCCACAGAGCCGGACCTTCCCAGGTTTGCTGTGCTTGCTGTGAAACTCTCAGTCCTCAGCGCTTCCAATTGCTGTTTTCCTTGTGAGGATGGGACCAGCCGAGCCCGTCCGTTCTGTATACTCTGCTCCGGGAAGCGCCGCGCTGGGGCACCAGCAAAACGGCCACGCTGGCCAAAAGAGTCGTGATGGCGACCCGTGTGGCTCCTCTGCCGGGAATCTCCCAGTCTGTGGGCAACAAAAATTCGTCAGAAAGTGCGGCGTCCACTCATTCTCTGTGCTTTCACTGGGAGCTACATTCCTGAGCTGTTGCTAATCGGCCATCTTGGATCTCTCTCCTGAGTTAGTTTCTTAATCTTGAGTTCTAATTTGATTGTGCTGTGGTCTGAGGGACTGTTATGATTTCTGTTCTTTTGTGTTTGCTGAGGAGTGATTTACTCCCAATTATGTGGTCAATTTTAGAATAGGTGTGATGTGGTGCTGAGAAGAATGTATATTCTGTGGATTTGGGGTGGAGAGTTCTGTAGATATCTATTAGGTTTGCTTGGTCCAGATCTGAGTTCAAGTCCTGGATATCCTTGTTAATTTTCTGTCTCGCTGATCTATCTAATATTGACAGTGGAGTGTTCAAGTCTCCCACTATTATTGTGTGAGAATCTAAGTCTCTTTGTAGGTCATTAAGAACTTGCTTTATGTACCTGGGTGCTCCTGTATTGGGTGAGTATATGTTTAGGATCAGTGGCGCTTCCTGTTGCATTGATCCTTTTACCATTATGTAATGCCCTTCTTTGTCTCTTTTGATCTTTGTTGGTTTAAAGTCTATTTTGTCAGAGATGAGAATTGCAACTCCTGCTTTTTTTGCTCTCCATTTGCTTGGTAAATCTTCCTCCATCCCTTTATTTTGAGCCTATGTGTGTCTTTGCATGTGAGATGGGTTTCCTAGATACAGCACACTGATGAGTTTTGACTTTTTATTCAATTTGCCAGACTGTGTCTTTTGATTGGGGCATTTAGCCCATTTAACATTTAAGGTTAATATTGTTATGTGTTAATTTGATCCTGCCATTTTGATGCTAGCTGGTTGTTTTTCCCCATTAGCTGATGCAGTTTCTTCATTGTGTCAATGCTCTTTACCATTTGGTACGTTTTTGAAGTGCTGGTACTGGTTGTTCTTCCTTTCTATGTTTAGTCCTTCTTTCAGGAGCTCTTCTTGTAAGGCAGACCTGGTGGTGACAGAATCTCTCAGCAATTGCTTATTTGTAAAGGATTTTATTTCTCCTTCGCTTATGAAGCTTAGTTTGGCTGGATATGAAATTCTAGGTTGAAAGTTCTTTTCTTTAAGGATGTTAAGTATTGGCCCCCATTCTCTTCTGGCTTGTACGGTTTCTGCCAAGAGATCTGCTGTGAGTCTGATGGGCTTCTGTTTGTGAGTAACCCAACCTTTCTCTCTGGCTGCCCTTAGTGTTTTTTTCGTCATTTCAACCCTGGTGAATCTGATGATTATGTGCCTTGGTGGTTGCTCTTGAGGAATATCTTTGTGGTTCTCTGTATTTCCTGGACTTGAATATTGGCCTGCCTTGCTATGTTGGGGAAGTTCTCCTGGATAATATACTGAAGATGGTTTTCCAGCTTGGATTCATTCTCTCCATCACATTCAGGTATACCTATCAAATGTAGATTAGGTCTTTTAACATAATCCCATATTTCTTGAAGGCTTTGTTCATTTCTTTTCACTTTTTTTTCTCTAATCTGGCCTTCTTCTTTTATTTCATTGAGTTGATCTTCAATCTCTGATATCCTTTCTTCTGCTTGGTCAATTTGGCTATTGAAACTTATGTATGCTTCGCAAAGTTCTTGTCTTGTGTTTTTCAGCTCCATCAGGTCATTTATATTCTTCTCTAAGCATTTATATTCTTCTCATTAGCATTTTGTCAAACCTTTTTTCAAGATTCTTAGTTTCTTTGTATTGGGTTAGAACATGTTCTTTTAGCTCAGAGAAGTTTCTTATTACCCACCTCCTGAAGCCTATTTCTGTCAGTTCATCAGACTCATTCTCCATCCAGCTTTGTTCCCTTGCTGGCGAGGAGTTTTGATCCCTTAGAGGAGGAGAGGTGTTCTGGTTTTGGGTGTTTTCATCCTTTTTGTGCTGGTTTCTTCCCATCTTTGTGGATTTATCTACCTGTGGTCTTTGTAGTTGGTGACTTTCTGATAGGGTCTCTGAGTGGACGTCATTTTTGTTGACGATGAAGTTATTTCTTTCTGTTTTTTAGTTTTCCTTCTAACAGTCAGGCCTCTCTGCTGTAGGACTGCTAGAGTTCTACTCCAGACCCTGCTTGCCTTGGGATTACCTGCTGCGGCTGCCGTACAGTAAGGGTTTCTGCCAGTTTCTTCTTTTGTTATCTTCGTCCCAGAAGGATACCCACCAGATATCAGCCTGAGCTCTCCTTTATGAGGTGTCTCTTTGGATATACTGGGGTCGGGGAGCTGCTTGAGGAGACAGTCCGACCCTTATAGGAGCTCAAGTGCTGAGCTGTGAGCTCTGTTGTTTTGTTCAGAGCTGCTGGGCAGGTACATTAAAGTCTACAGCAGCAGAACTCATAACCACCATTTTTCCCAGGTGCTGTGTCCTGGGAAGGTGGGGCTTTATTTATAAGTTCCTGATGTGCTGCTGCCTTTTTTCAGAGATGCCCTGACCAGCAAGGAGGTAGGCTAGTCACAGTCTGCCAGTAGAAGCATTGCTGAGCTGCCGTGGACTCTGCCCAGCTGCTGTGTGAACTTCCTCCTGGTTTTGTTTATAGAGGTATAGTTAGAACTGGCCTATCCTCAAATTCTTAAGGCTGACTCTGCCTTTCTCTCTAAAGTTTTAGTGTTGCTGTCAACAACAAGGCCTTGTCCCTTCTTGCACTGCTGATTCTCTTTGTTAGTGTTTGCATGCAGTAGTGCCATATTGGCCATCAACTGAGTTTGGGACAGCTAAGTATTGGTCACCTCTGTTTTTGTCTCAGTTAACTACTGCTGCATAAGAAATTGCCCCAAAACTTAGTGGTTTAAAATAATGACTATTATTTCTCATGATTCTGTGGGTTGGTTGGGTGATTTCTCTGCTGACTTTGCCTGGGTTCTCTGACACAGTTGCATTCAGCTGGGCTTAAAGGCACAAGACAGCCTCAGTCACACATCTACAGTTGGTGTTTGCTGTTGGCTGGGTGGCCTCAATGGCTGTCCACGTCGCATGTCATCTTTAGCAGCTACACCATCTTCCTTGCATGGTAGTTCAGGTGAACATTCCAAGAGAAGAAAAGTGAAACCATAAATTCTCTTAAGGCCAAACCTTGGAAATCATGTAACTTCAATTCTGCTGCCTTTTTTTGGTCTAAACAAATATGATGGCCGATAGAATGTATCTCACAGACCTCCCACTACAGAACATGCAGTTGATTGAGGGCCCAGATACTGTGCTTTGAAGTTTATTGCTAAGTTCATGCAGAGGCTACAGACTGAATACTAAGGTAGATCTTTTCCTGGGAGGGATGGGACTCCTGTTTTGGCTAACTTTGGCTCAAGGCCTCCCCAATGGTTTTGCTAAATTTTTCTTAAGACACTTCTGCCCAACGTTCTTTTCCTTTCTCTCACCTTCACTCAGGATCAACTTTGCATCATGGCCTGATGGCTCTCCCATTTTTTATTTTTTTATTTTTTTTGAGACAGTCTCACTCTGTTACATAGGCTGGAGTGCAGTGGCACAATCTCAGCTCACTGCAACCTCCACTTCCCGGGTTCAAGCAATTCTCCTGCCTCAGCCTCCCAAGCAGTTGTAATTACAGGCACACACCAGGTAATTTATATATTTTTAGTAGAGACAGGGTTTTGCCATGTTGCCAGGCTGGTCTCCAACTCCTGGCCTCAAGTGATCCACCCTCCTTGGCCTCCCAAAGTGCTGGGATTCCAGGCGTGAGCCACTGTGCTAGGTCCAGGTCTCCCACATTTGCCTGTTAGTTTCTTTCACACAGGCTCTAATAAAATCCTTGCACGTTTAGTCTTGCTTTGGCATCTGTTTCTCAGACAACCTGGATTAACCCAGCAACTTACAAGACCAGCCCAAATAAAAAGGGAGGGAAAATAAACTACCTCTGGATGGGAGGAACAGCAAAGCCACATTGCAAGGGGGGCATGAGAGGAATGTTTCCCCTTCATCTGAAAACAATCTACCGTCGCTTCCCCCAGGGAATGCCTCCTCGGTCGCTCTCAGCCTTTGTGTTTCACATGGAGTTAATTCTACTTCCACCTCTGTAGTGGGCATGTGATTCAGCCTCTGCCAGTAAGGTACCACATTACATCGGCCAATGCCACTGGTTTAGGGACGAGAATGTGACCAGATCAAAACCAGTGAGAAGCAGTGAGACTTTTACTGGGGGGCTCTAGGGAGAGAGGAAGATTAACCTTTTCTGTGAGCCTTAAAACTGGTCACATGTGAGGCTGTAGCCTCTGGAATCCGTGTGGATTCTGTATTTCTATTTCTCTTAATTCCATCCCCATCTATATTTGTTTTCTATCGCTGTGCAGCAAATTACCACATATTAGTGCTTTAAGATAACACATTATTAGTTCACGGTTTCTGGGGGTCAGGGCATTGCTTAATTAGGTCTTTTGCTCAGAGTCTTCTATTTTTTTTTGAGGTAGAGTTTCGCTCTTGTCGCCCAGGCTGGAGTGCAATGCTGTGATCTCAGCTTATTGCAACCTCCACCTCCTGAATTCAGGTGATTCTCTTGCTTCAGCTTCTTGAGTAGCCAGGATTACAAGCATGTGCCACCATGCCTGGCTACTTTTTGTATTTTAATAGAGACGGGGGTTTCACCACATTAGCTAGGCTGGTCTCAAACTCCTGACCTCAGGTGCTCCACCCACCTCAGCCTCCCAAAGTGTTGTTCAGAGTATTATAAAGCTGAAAATCAAGGATGTCAGCAGGTCTGGTTCTCCTAGGGAGCTCGATTAGCCTGCAGATCTGCTTCCAGGCTCATTCAGGTTATCGGAAAACATTTATTTCCTTCAAGCTATGTGACTGAGGGCCCTGGCTTTTTGGTTACTGTTGGATAGAGTCTGCTCTCAGTATCTAGAAGCTGCTCATAATTCCTTGCCATGTAGCTCACAATATGCCCTTTTACTTCTTCAAAGCCAGCAGAATCATGGGAGTGAAATCCCATCCCTCTTGCTATATTCTGTTGGTTAGAAGCAAACCATGGGTTTTATCAGCACGTAAGATGAGAGAGAATTCCTCAAAGGTATGCCCAGTTGGGGGTCACCTTAACGTGCATCCGTCACTCCTCCCAAGGTTCAAGGTACATAAAGGATTGGTAGCGCAGGCAGCAGCTCACAGGTACAGGGATTCTCTGGCTCTGCTCCTCTTCCCCCAGCAGATCATGCCAGTGCCCGTCTTACTGATGGCAACCTGAAATCTTCCTCTCTGGCAAGCCCTTTACAGTGAGTAGACATTTGCATAAAATGGTCACAATATTAAATTTGGCTTTGTCTTAAGATGTGCCTCTTGAATCAGCCTCAGAAACCCACCCACCAGATGATGGCTCTCTCTGCTTGACCCGAAATCTTAAGACATCTTACTCTGGGCCAGGCGTGGTGGCTGATGCCTGTAATTCCAGCACTTTGGGAGGCCGAGGCAAGCAGATCACGAAGTCGGGAGTTCGAGACCAGCCTGGCCAGCATGGTGAAACCCTGTCTCTACTAATGATACAAAAAATTAGTTGGGTATGGTGGTGCACTTATATAATCCCAGTTATTTGGGAGGCTGAGGCAGGAGAATTGCTTGAACCTGGAAGGCGGAGGTTGCAGTGAGCGGAGATTATGCCACTGCACTTAGCCTGGGTGACAGAACAAGACTCTGTCTCCAAAAAGGAAAGAAGGTATCTTACTCTGACTTGCATGCAATAAGACAGAGCAAGTATTTTCTTGACTAGATTTTTTTCTAGTGACAGTGACAGAAATGGTCACTAAGCAATGACTGTTGGGTAAGGCAGGAGATTGAGAAGTAAGGGAAAATGTCACTTCCTCTGCCCCACTCTGAGTATATAATAAAATCTTGCTAATATAGTCTTCGTTATGTGCCATGGCACCATTCCAAGTACTTTATTAAGTCATTTAGTGCTTGGAACAACTTTATGAGGTAGTGCTAGTTATTATGCCCATTTTACAGATGAAGTTGCTGAGGCAGAGAGACATTTAACAACTTGTCAAGGCTCATGCGTATAATCCCAGAACTTTGTGGTGGCCAAGGCAGTTGGATCACCGGAGGTCAGGAGTTTGAGACCAGCCTGGCTAACATGAAAATAGAAAAATTAGCTGGGTGTGGTGGTGGGCGCCTGTAATCTCACCTACTCGTCAGGCTGAAGCAGGAGAATCATTTGAACCCAAGAGGCGGAGGTTGCAGTGAGCTGAGATTACGCCACTGCACTCCAGCCTGGGTGACAAGAGCAACATTCGGTCACTAAATAAATAAATAAATAAATAAATAAATAACTTGCCAAGATCACACCACCTGGAATCAAACCAAGGCAGTCAGACTCCAGAGTCCTTCTGTAATCTTATCCACTGTGTCATGTTGTCTCATAGAATTCTCTAAAAGGAGTTCTTTTTCAGCGGTCTCTAAAGTAATGCATTGACACTCCACACAGTAGCTTATAATGAAAGACATTAGAAGAAGCACTTTATCCCGAGGGTCAGTCTGTTAAATACATGACTGATCCATCAGGATCCATCCCTGAGACGCAGAAAGACCATAATCAAAGGTGGTAGCTCTTTTATGCACTCTGTCTGCTGAAGTTAGAACCTGATGTACCACTGGCTTAAAATGGTCAGGTCTGTGCAAGAGCCACCTTTGCCCCGGGGTTCTAAGACAGCTTCATGCCTCTGCAGCTGGACAGCTGTGAATCGGGGCAAGTGATCTGCTCATCTCACCTTATGCTGGCGAGCAGCACTTCCCTGCCTGGGAAAAGACATTTGAACAAATTCACAAATGTGGTTGCTGAAACACTCACTCAGGGGAGGCCACTGCAACAGAAGGAGACCGTTGCCCTCTCCTATCAGATGGGGCCACTAGAGACAGCGAACTTAATGGTATCGTTCCCTCGGTATCAACAATCAAAATGATGACTTTAAAGGGTAAAGTTGCCCCTTTATGAATTCTCTTGCCCTGTGAAGGAATTAAAACACCTTTTTGCCAGGTCGGGCATGGTGGCTCACGCCTCTAATCCCAGCACTTTGGGAGGCTGAGGCGGGTGGATCACGAGGTCAGGAGATCAAGACCATCCTGGCCAACATGGTGAAACCCTGTCTCTACTAAAATACAGAAAACTGGCCAGGTGTGGTGGCGTGCACCTGTAGTCCCAGCTTCTCAGGAGGCTGAGGTAGGAGAATCGCTTGAACTCGGGAGGCGAAGGTTGCAGTGAGCTGAGGTCACACCGCTGCACTCCAGCTTGGTGACAGAGCAAGACTCCATCTCTAAACAAAACAAAACAAAACCTTTTTGCCCAGTAATGAAAACCCACTGGATTTAGACCAGGGTGAAAAAAATAAATGTTTGTCCTTGGAAGATGTGCTTGTAGCTTGAGTAATAATGCAACACCCAGGCCACTACTCCCATGGTGGAAATTCTGAGAAGAAAATTTAAGTTGAGGATGCATGTTCTTCCTCAGGGACAGCTGAGATCCATTTTTTTTTCCTCTTTCCCACTTAAGCCCCCATGGCAAGGAGAGAGATTTCTGGGGATTTTCCAGGTTCTGTAACAGCTTGCTCTTCTGGCATCCTGATTTGCAGAGATGATGAAACTTCTCTGTAACACAAATGCATCCCTTTAAGCTGCACTGCTCAACACAGTAACTACTAGCCACACTTCACATTTAGCTAGTCCAAATAGAGATGTGCAGCAAGTATAAAGTACACAGCAGATGTCGACAATTTTGCATGGAAAACAAGAAGTTGTTCTGGACTGCATGAGAGTATTCCATCAAAATTCATATTTTGAATACTATCCCGGAATAGATCCATAATACCTCACAAAGGAAGTGAGGCCTTTTGGAGGTGATTTGGTTTAGATGGCAAAGCCCCCATGCTGGGATTAGTGTCCTTATAAGAAGAGAAAAAGACTAGAATGTGGTTTCTTTGCCATGTGAAGGCAGAACAAGAAGCTGGCCTTCTGCAAACCCGGCAGGGAGCCATCTCCAGACACAGAATCTGCTGGCACATTGGTCTTGGAATTCCCAGCCTCCAGAAGCATGAGAAATAAATGCTTGCTGTTTAAGCCACTGAGTCTCCGGTATTTTTGTTATACCAACCTAAGCTAAGAAAGAATGTAAAATAGCTCACTAATAATTTTTATACTGATTTCATGTTGAAATAATTTTTTGTATCTATTGTGTTAAACAGTATAATTATAATTTCACTGTTTCATTTTCCCTTTGCTAGCTAGAAAATATAAAGGTTCAGTTTTTGACTTTCTATGTCTATTGGACAGCACTGCCTTGAATTATTCAGTTTCTAAAAAATCAATTTTTTTTATACTTTAATTTCTGGGGTACTGTGCGGATCGTGCAGGATTGTTACATAGGTGTACACTTGCCATGGTGGTTTGCTGCCTCTACCCTCCCATCCCCCACATTAGATATTTCTCCCAGTGTTATCCCTCCCCAATCTCCCCACCCCCCACTATCCCTCCCCAAGCTCCCCACCCCCAACAGACCCCACTGTGTGATGTTCCCCTCTCTGTGTCCATGTGTTCTCATTGTTCAACACCTGCCTATGAGTGAGAACATGCAGTGTTTGGTCTTTTGTTTTTATGTCAGTTTGCTGAGAATGATGGTTTCCAGATTTATCCATATCCCTGCAAAGGACACGAACTCACCGTTTTTCATGGCTGCATAGTATTCCATGGTGTATATGCACCATATTTTATTTGTCCAGTCTATCATTGATGGGCATTTGGGTTGGTTCCAGGTCTTTGCTATTGTAAACAGTGCCACAATAAACATACGTGTGCATGTGTCTTTATAATAGAATGATTTATAATCCTTTGGGTATATATCCAGTAATGGGATTGCTGGGTGAAATGGAATTTCCATTTCTAGATCCTTGAGGAATCGCCACACTGTCTTCCACAATGGTTGAACTAATTTACACTCCCACCAACAGTGTAAAAGCGTTCCTATTTATCCTCACCCTCTCCAACATCTGTTGTCTCCAGATTTTTTAATGATCGCCATTCTAACTAGTGTGAGATTACCATCTCAATGTGGTTTTGATTTGCATTTCTCTAATGACCAATGATGATGAGCATTTTTTCATATGTTTGTTGGCTGCATATATGTCCTCTTTTGAAAAATGTCTGTTCATATTCTTCACCCACTTTTTGATGGGTTTTTTTTTTTCTTGTAAATTTTAGTTCTTTGTAGATGCTGGATATTAGCCCTTTGTCAGATGGGTAGCTTGCAGAAATTTTTTCCCATTCTGTTGTTTGCCAGTTCACTCTAATGATTGTTTCTTTTGCTGTGCAGAAGCTCTTAAGTTTAATTAGATCCCATTTGTCTATTTTGACTTTTGCTGCCATTGCTTTTGGTGCTTTAGTCCCGAAGTCCTTGACTATGCCTATGTTCTGAATGGTGTTGCCTAGGTTTTCTTCTAGGGTCTTTATGGTGTTAGGTCTTATGTTTAAATCTTTAATCCATCTGGAGTTAATTTTTGTATAAGGTGTAAGGAAGGGGTCCAGTTTCTGCTTTCTGCATATGGCTAGCCAGTTTTCCCAACACCATTTATTAAACAGGGAGTCCTTTTCCCATTGCTTGTTTTTTTGTCAGGTTTGTCAAAGATCAGATGGTTGTAGATGTGTGACATTATTTCTGAGGCCTCTGTTCTGTTCCATTGGTCTATATCTGTTTTATTACCAGTACCATGCTGTTTTGATTACTGTAGCCTTGTAGTATAGTTTGAAGTCAGGTAGCATGATGCCTCTAGCTTTGTTCTTTTTGCTTAGGATTGTCTTGGCTATGCAGGCTCTTTTTTGGTTCCATATGAAGTTTAAGGTGTTTTTTTTCCAGTTCTGTGAAGCAGGTCAATGGTAGCTTGATGGGTTAGCATTGAATCTACAAATTACTTTGGGCAGTATGGCCATTTTCACAATACTGATTCTTCCTAACCATGAGCATGGAATGTTTTTCCATCTGTTTGAGTCCTCTCTTATTTCCTTGAGCAGTGGTTTGTAGTTCTCCTTGAAGAGGTCCTTTACATCCTTTGTTAGTTGTATTCTTATGTATTTTATTCTCTTTGTAGCAATTGTAAATGGGCATTCGCTCATGATTTGGCTCTTTGTCTGTTATTGGTGTATAGGAAAGCTTGTGATTTCTTCATGTTGATTTTGTATCCTGAGACTTTACTGAAGTTGCTTATCAGTTTCAGGAGATTTGGGGCTGAGATGATGGGGTCTTCTAATTATACAATCATGCTGTCTGCAAATAGAGACTTCCTCTTTTCTTAATTGAATGCCCTTTATTTCTGTTTCTTGCCTGATTGCTTCAGCTAGAACTTCCAATACTAT
Source organism: Plecturocebus donacophilus (assembly GCA_004027715.1). Taxonomy (NCBI): domain Eukaryota; kingdom Metazoa; phylum Chordata; class Mammalia; order Primates; family Pitheciidae; genus Plecturocebus; species Plecturocebus donacophilus. The sequence goes on along the minus strand of PVKP010026338.1, from coordinate 21,911 downwards.
GTTGAATAGGAATCGTAAGAGAGGGCACCCTTGTCTAGTGCCAGATTTCAAAGGGAATGCTTCCAGTTTTTGCCCATTCAGTATGATATTGGCTGCTGGTTTGTCATAAATAGCTTTTATTATTTTGAGATATGTTCCTTTGATACCTAGTTTATTGAGAGTTTTTAGCATAAAGAGCTGTCGAATTTTTGTTGAAGGCCTCTGCATCTATTGAGATGATCTTGCAGTTTTTGTCTTTGGTTTGTTTATGTGATGAATTACGTTTATAGATTTACATATGTTGAACCAGCCTTGCATCCCCAGGATGAAGGCTACTTGATCGTGATGGATAAGCTTTTTGATGTGCTGTTGCATTTGGTTTGCCAGTATTTTACTGAAGAATTTTGTATTGATGTTCATCATCGATATTGGCCTGTAATTTTCTTTTTAGTTGTGTCTCTGCCAGGTTTTGGTATCAGGGTGATGTTGGTCTCATAAAAAGAGTTAGGGAGGATTCCCTCTTTTTGTATTGTTTGGAATAGTTTCAGAAGGAATGGTATGAGCTCCTCTTCATCTGGACCTGGACTTTTTTTGGTTGGTAGGCTATTAATTGCTGCCTCAACTTCAGACCTTGTGTTAGAAATCAATATTTTTAATTAAAATTTTTATTTTGAAATAATCAGATTCATCTACATCTGAGAAATAATATGAAGAAGTCCAGCACGGTTGACTCATGCCTGTAATTCCAGTACTTTGGGGGCCGAGGCAGCTAGGTCACCTGAGGTCAGACATTCAAGACCATCATGGTGAAACCTCATCTCTACTAAAATACAAAATTAGCCAGGCATGATGGTGTGTGCCTGTAATCCCAGCTACTGGAGAATCTGAGGCAGGAAAATTGCTTGAACCCAGGGGGCAGAGGTTGCAGTGAGCTGAGATCGTGCCACTGCACTCCAGCCTGTGCAACATAGTGAGACTCCATCAGAAAGAAAGAGAGAGAGGAAGAGAGGGAGAGGGAATCCCGTGTACCCTTAATGTAGTTTTCCCCAATGATAATCCCTTACACATGTCTAGTACAATATCACAACCTGGATATTGTTCTCCATGAGAACAGCATAAATGGAATCATACCATATGTAACCTTTTGAGATTGACTTTTTTCACTCAGTATAATTCTCAGGTGTTTCATCCAGTTTGTTGCATGTATCAGCAGTTCATTCCTTCTTATTGCTGATTAATATCCCATGGTATGGATATACCACAGTTTGTTTAACCATTCACTCATGAGAAGAGACATCTGAGTTGTTTCCAGTTTGAGGCTTTTATAAATAAAGCTGCTATAAACATCTTATAAAAGATTCTAATAATATAAACCTACTCTGAACACATTTTTGTGTGAACCTACATTTTCATTTTTCTAGGATATGTGCCCAGGAGTGCAATTTCTGGGTAGTATGGTCGTTACATGTTTAGTTTTCTGAGAAACTGCCAGACTGTCTTCCAGATTGGCTGCTGTACCATTTTACATTGCCACCAACAATGTATGAGTGTTCTAGTTCCTCCACATTTCCCCAGCCTGTGGAGTTGGCAATTTTTAAATTTTAGCCATTCTAATAGCTGTAGAGTGCTATCTCATTGTGGTTTTAATTTGCATTTCCCTAATAGCTATTGATGTTGAACATCTTTTCATATGTTTGTTTTGCATCTGTATATCTTCTTTGGTGAAATATCTCTTCACGTCTGTATTAGTCCATTTTCATACTGATATGAACAAATTCCTGAGGCCAGGTAATTTGTAAAGAAAAAGCGGTTTAGGCCAGGTGCGGTAGCTCACACCTGTAACCCCAGCACTTTGGTAGACTGAGGCAGGTGTATCACGTGAGGTCAGGAGTTCGAGACCAGCCTGGCCAACATGGTAAAACCCCATCTCTACTAAAAATACAAAAAAATTAGCTGAGTATGGTGGCAGATGCCTGTAATCCCAGCTACTTGGGAGGCTGAGGCAAGAGAATTGCTTGAATCCAAGAGGCAAAGGTTGCAGTGAGCTGAGATTGTGCCATTGCACTCCAGCCTGGGCAACAAGAGTGAAACTCTGTCTCAAAAAAAAAAAAGAAAAAAGAAAAAGAGCTTTAATGAACTCACAGTTCCACATGGCTGGAGAGACCTCACAATCATGTCAGAAGGCAAAGGAGGAGCAAAGGCATGTCTTCCATGGTGGCAGACAAGAGAGCGTGTGCAAGGAAACTGCCCTTTATAAAACCATCAGATCTTGTGAGACTTATGAACTGTCATGGGAGCAGCACAGGAAAACCTGCCTGCATGATTCAGTTACCTCCTATCTGGTTCCTCTCATGTGGGGATTATGGGAGACACAATTTAAGACGAGATTTGGGTGGCGATACAACCAAACCACATCAATGTCTTTTGGCCATTTTGCAATAGGATTGTTTGCATTTTTACTGTTGAGTTTTGAGATTTTATAAATATATTCTAGATGCTAATACTTTATGAGATATGTTGCTTGTAAATATTTTCTCTCAGTCTTTTCATCTCCTTAACACAATCTTTCTGAAAGTGAACACTTTATGAAGTTGAATTCATCAATATTTTTCTTTTGTGGGTAATGCTTTTGGGTGTCAAGCTTAAGAAGTCTTTGCTGAGATCTTGCAGATTTTATCCTGTATTATTTTAGAAACATTTCATAGTTTTATGTGTAAGTCTGTGATTCATTTTGAGTTAATTTTAGTATAAAGTATGAGACTTATAGATGTTTATTGTTTTGCCCATGGGTAGCCAATTGTGCCAGCACAATTTGTTGAAAAGGCTATCTTTCCTCCATTGAATTTCTTTTGCATCTTTGTAAAAAATTAGTGATGTACATTTGTGTGGGTCTATTTCTGAATTCTGCACTCTCTTCCATTGATCTATGTTACTGTTCCTTCACAAATAACACATAATCTTGATTACTGCAGCTGTATAATAAGTCTTGAAATCTGGTAGACTGATTCTTTCCACTTTATTTTTCTTTTTCAAAATCACTTAAGCTATTTTATTTTCTTTGCCTTTTCTTTGCTATTTTATCAATCCATATAGAATAATCCTTATATCTACCCAAAAAGTCTTACTGGAATTTTGATAGGAATTATGTCAAATCTACATATCACTTTCAGAAGAACTGACATCTTTACTATGTTGAGTCTTCCAACTTATGAATGTTGTATGTCTCTTCATTTATTTAGATCTGCTTTTATTTTTTATCAGAATTTTGTAGTTTCCTGCATATAAGTCCTGCACACTTTGTTAGATTTACATCTAAATAGTTCTCTCTCTCAATTATAAATGGCATTGTATTTTAAATGTTGATGTCCACTGCTAATATATATAAATACAGTTGACTCTCAAATACTGAGAATTCAGTGAACTAATTAGTTCTACAAAGTTTTTGGTAGATACCTGGGGACACATATAAATGATATCATCTGCAAATATTAACAGTTTTCTTTTTTAATTTATTGTCTGTATACCTCTTTTTTACTTTATTTCTATTTCATTTTTGCAATGCATTGGCTAGAATTTCCAGTACTATGTTTTGTTTGAGACAGGGTCTAGCTCTGTCACCCAGGCTGGAGTGTAGTGGCATGATTTCAGTTTACTGCAACCTCCACCTCCCAAGCTCAAACTAACCTCCTACCTCAGCCTCCCAAGTAGCTGGGACTACAGGCACATGCCACCACGCCTGGCTAATGTTTATTTTTGTAGTGGCAGGATTTTGTCATGTTGCCCAGGCTGGTCTTGAACTCCTGAGCTCAAGCAATCTGCCCACCTTGGCCTCCTAAAGTACTAGGATTATAGGCATGAGCCACCATGCACAGCCTCCAGGATATGTTGACTAAGAGTGGTGAGAATGGACATCTTTGCATTTTTTTCAATCTTAGAGGGCATGTATAATATTAGCTATAGGTTTTTATAGCTGCCTTTTATCAAGTTGAGGAAGTTCTCCTCTATTCCTACTTTTTTTTTCTTTTTTCTTTTATTTATTTTTGAGATGGAGTTTTGCCCTTGTTGCCCAAGCTGGAGTACCATAATGGCATGATCTCAGCCCACCACAACCTCCACCTCCCGGTTCAAGCAATTCTCCCGCCTCAGCCTTCTGAGTAGCTGGGATTACAGGCATGTGCCACCATGCCTGGCTAATCTGGTATTTTTAGTAGAGACAGGGTTTCTCCTTGTTGGTCAGTCTGGTCTCCAACTTTCGACTTTAAGTGATCCTCCCACCTCAGCCTCCCAAAGTGCTGGAAATACAGGCGTGAGCCACTGTGCCCTGCCTAATCCTATTTTTCTGAGAGCTATTATCATGAGTGAATCTTCAATTTTGTTAGGTGCTTTTACTGAATCGATTGATATCATGTAATTATTCCTTTTTAACCTATAAGTAGGGTATATTAGACTGATTGACTTCTGAGTAACTAATCTAGTTTGTATCCCTGGAATAAGTCCACTGTGTCATGATTAATGATTTTTTTAAATATTGCTGATTTCCATTTACCAGTATTTTGTTAAGAATTTTTGCATTTATATTCATGAAGGATATTGTTCTGTAGTTTTCTTTTTTTGGTGCTGTCTTTGATTTTAGTATCAAGATAATAATAGCTTTATATATTGAACTGGGACATGCTCTTTTGTTTTCTGCAAGAGGTTATATAGAATTGGGTTAAGTCTGCCTTAAACATATGGAGAATTGTCCAGTGAAATAATCTGGGCCTAGATATTTTTCAGAGAATCTTTAAATTATGAATTTCAATTTCCTTACCAGTTATAGGGTATTTAAATTATCTGTTTTGTATTGGATGAGTGGTGGTAATTTGTGGTTCTTGAGAAAGTGATCTATTTTGTCTAAGAGATCAGATTTATGTGTGCAGCATTATTCAAAGTATTGCCTCATTTTATATAGACATATGTGTATGTATGTTTAAATAATTTATTTTTAATTTTTGTGGCTATGTAGTAAGTGTATTGGATTAGTCTGTATTTACATTGCTGATAAAGACATACCCAAGACTGGGAGATTTACAAAAGAAAGAGAGGTTTGATGGACTTACAGTTCCAAATGTCTGGGGAGGCCTCACAATCATAGTGGAAGACAAGGAGGAGCAAGTCACATCTTACATGGATGGCAGCAAGCAAAGAGAGAGCTTGTGCAGGTGAAACTCTACTTTTTAAAATCATTAGATCTCGTGGGACTTATTCACTATTATGAGAACAGCATGGGAAAGACCTGCCCCCATGATTTAGTTATCTCCCACTGGGTCTCTCCCACAACCCATGGGAATTATGTGAGCTACAAGATGAGATTTGGGTGGGAACACAGAGCCAAACCAAATATCATGTGTGTATTTATTAGTTATCTGAAATATTTTGATACAAGCATGCAATGCATAATAATCCCATCAGGATGAATCGGGTATCCATCACCTCAAGCATTTATCTTTGTGTTATAAACAATCCAATTATACTTCTTTAGATATTTTGAGATGAACAATTAAATTATTTTTTACTATATTTACCCTGTTGTCATAGCAAATACTAGTTCTTATTCTTTCTGTTATTTTTTACCCATTAACCATCCCCACTTCCCTCCCACCCACCCCTACAACAGACTATGGCAACCATCATTCTATTCTCTGTCTCCATGAGTTCAGTTGTTTTAATTTTTAGCTCCAACAAATAAGTGAGAATCAGGGAAGTTTGTTTTTCTGTGCCTGGCTTATTTCACTTAACATAATGATCTCCAACCATGAGGTTGCAAATGACAGAATCTTTTTCTTTTTTATGGCAGAATAGTACCCGATGATGTATATGTACCACATTTTCTTTATCCATTCATCTGCTGATGGACACTTAGATTGCTTCCAAATCTTGGCTATTGTGAATAGTGCTGCCATAAACATGGCAGTGCAGATCTCTTAGACAGACTGATTTCCTATCCTTTGGGTATATACCTAGAAACTGGATTGCTGGATCATACGGTACCTCTATTTTTAGTTTTTTGAGGAACCTCCAAACTGTTCTCCATAGTGGTTGTACTAATTTACATTCCCACCAACAGTGTATGAAGGTTCTCTTTTTCTCCACATCCTTGTCAGCATTTGTTATTGCCTATCTTTTGGATAAAAGACATTTGAACTGGGGTGAGATGCTATCTCATTGTAGTTTTGACCTGATGATCAGTGATACTGAGTACCTTTCATATACCTGTTTGCCATTTGTATATCTCCTTTTGAGAAATGTCTACTCAAATCTTTTGCCTATTTTAAAAAATGGAATTACTAGATTGTTTCTTATAGACTTGTTTGCGCTTCTTACATCTTCTGGTTACTAATACCTTGGTGGGGGTAGTTTGCAAATATTTTCTCCTATTCTGTGGGTTGTCTCTTCACTTTGTTGATTTTTTCCTTGGCTGTGCAGAAGCTTTTTAACTTAATGTAATCCAATTTTTCCATTTTTGTTTTGGTGGCCTGTGCTTATAGGGTATTACTCAAGAAATCTTTGTCCACTCCAACGTCCTGAGTTTCCCCAGTGTTTTCTTTTAGTAACTTCATAGTTTTGTCCACTCCAACGTCCTGAGTTTCCCCAGTGTTTTCTTTTAGTAACTTCATAGTTTGAGGACTTAGGTTTAAGTCTTTAATCTATTTTGATTAGCTTTGTGTATATGATGAAAGATAGAGGTCTACTTTTATTCTTCTGCATATTCTTCTTCATATGGATATGAAGAAACTGCCCTTTCTTCAATAAAAGGTGCTATGTTCTTAGCACCTTTATCAAAAATGAGCATACTGTAGATGTATGGGTTTATTTTTGGGTTATGTATTCTGTTCCACTGGTCTATGTGTCTATTTTCATGTCAATATTATGCTGTTTTGGTTACTATAGCTAAGTAGTATAATTTGAAGTCAGGTAATATGATTCCTCCAGTTTCGTTCCTTTTGCTTAGGAAGGGTTTGGTTATTCTGGGTCTTTTGTGGTTCCATATAAATTTTACTGTTTTTTTTTTTTTTTCTATTTATGTGAAGAATGTCATTGGTACTTTGATAGAGATTGCATTGAATCTGTAGATTGCTTTGAGTAGTATGGACATTTTAACAAAATTGATTTTTCTAATTCATGAACATGAAATATCTTTTCATTTTTCTGTATCCTCTTCAATTTCTTGCATCAACGTTTTATAGTTTTCATTGTAGAGATCTTTCACTTCTTTGGTTAAGTTAATTCCTAGGTAGTTTACTTTATTTGTAGCTAGTGTAAGTGGGATTACTTTCTCGATTTTTTTTTCAGATTGTTTGCTGTTGGCATATAAAAATGCTACTGATTTTAGTATGTTGATCCTGCAACTTTACTGAATTTTTAAAATCAGTTCTAATAGTTTTTTGTGGAGTCTTTAGGTTTCTCTAATACAGTATATCATATCCAAACAAGGATAATTTGACTTCTTCCTTTCCAATTCAAATGCCCTTTATTTTTTTTCTTGTCTGATTGCTTTAGCTAGGACTTCCAGCACTATATTGAATAACATTAGCAAAAATAGGCATCTTTATCTTAATCCAAATCTTAGAGGCAAGGCTTTCAGTTTTCCCCCCTCATTATGATGCTGGCTGTGAATGTGTCATATGTGGCATTTATTATGTTGAGTTATATTTCTTCTATATCTCAGTTTTTTGGCAGTTTTTTTTTTATCATGAAAGGATGTTGAATTTTATCAAATGCTTTTTCAGTATCAATTGAGATGATTATAAGGTTTTTGTCCTTTGTTTTGTTGATACGATATATCACATTGCTTTGCATATGTTGAATTGTCTTTGCAGCCCAGGAATCAATCCCACTTGGTCATGATGAATGATCTTTTTCATATGTTGTGGAATTCAGTTTGCTGATTTTTTTTTTTTGAGAATTTTATCATCAATATTCATCAGAGATACTGGCTTGTCATTTTCCTTTTTAGATGTGTCTTTTTCTGGTTTTGGTATCAGGGTAATACTGACCTCACTGAATGAGTTTGGAAGTATCCCCTCCCCCTATATTTTTCAGAATAGTTTGAGTAGAATTTGTGTTACTTCTTATTTAAAGGTTTGGTAAATTCAACTGTGAAGCCATTGGGTCTGGGGCTTTCCTTTACTGAAACTTCAAGTATTATGTTGAATAACAGTGGTGACAGTGGACATCCTTGTCGTGTTCTAGATTTTAGAGGAAAGGCTTTTCAGTCTTTAACTGTAGTAATATTTACTTTCTATATCAGAGTGCTCCACTGTTGGGTACATATATATTTATTATATCCTGTTGCTGAATTGACCCCTTTATCATTACATGACCTTCTTTGTCTGTTCTTATAGTTTTTTTCTTGAAATCTGTTTTGTCTGATATAACTACTCCTGCTCTTTTTTGGTTTCCATTGGTATTGAGTTGCTTTTCCATTCCTTTATTTTCAGTCTACCTGTGTCATTATAAGCACAGTGTGTTTCTTTTAGGCAACAAATCATTGAGTCTTTTTTAAAAAATCCATTCAGCAACTCTCTCTTTGGAGAGTTTAGCCCATTTGCATTCAATCTTATTATTAAAGTAAGGACTTACTTCTGCCATTTTGTTATTTATTTTCTGGTTATTTTGTGGTCTTCTCTTCCTTCTTTTCTTCCTGTCTTCTTTTTAGTGAAGGTGATTTTCTCTGGTGGTATGACTTTTTGCTTTTTATTTTTTGTGTATCTATTGTATGTTTTTTGATTTGAGGTTACCATGAGGCTTGCATTATGCTGTTTTATAACCCATTATTTTTAAGCTAATAACAACTTAACACTGCTTGCATAAACAAACAAGCAAAAAGAAAATTGGTAAAAACAACACTTTAACTTCATCCCCCCCACTTTTAAACATTTTGTTGTTTTTAGTTAGATCTTACTGTATTGTCTATGTCTTGAAAAGTTGTTGTAATTATTATTTTTGATTGGTTCATCTTTTAGTCTTTCTACTTAAGAGTTTACATACCACAGTTACAGTATTATAATATTCTGTTTTCCTGCTATCACCAGCGAGTTTTATACCTTCAGATGACTTCCTATTGGTCTTAATGTCCTTTTCTTTTTGAATGAAGTACCTCCTTTAGCATTTCTTGTAGGACTGGTGTTGTTGAAATCCCTCAGCTTTTGTTTGTCTGGGGAAAGTCTTTATTTCTCCTTCATGTTTGAAGGATATTTTTCGCCAGATATACTATTCTAGTGTAAAAGTTTTCTTCTTTCAGAACATGCCATTCTTTCCTGGCCTGTGTGGTTTTCTCTAAAAAGTCTGCTGCCAGGCATATTGGAGCTCCATTGTATGTTATGTGTTTCTTTTCTCTTGACGCTTTTAGGATTCTTTCTTTGTTTTTGATCTTTGGGAGTTTGATTATTAAATGCTTTGAGGTAGTCTTTTTTTGGGTTAAATCTGCTTGGTGTATAACATTTTTGTGCTTGGATATTGATATCTTTCTCTATGTTTTAGAAGTTCTCTGTTATTAATAAATTTTGTACTATATCTTTTTCTGCCTCCACTTTAAGGCCAATAACTCTTAGATTTGTCCCCTTTGATGCTATTTTCTAAATCTTGTAGGAGTGCTCCATTCTTTTCTGTTCTTTATTCTTTTGTCTCCTCTGTGTATTTTGTCTTGAAGCTCACCTATTCTTTCTTCTGCTTGATCAATTCTGATACTAAGAGATTCTGATGCATTTTTCAATATCTCAACTCCATTTTCAGCTCCAGAATTTCTGCTTCTTTTTAATAATTTCAGTTTCTTTGTTAAATTTTTCTGATGGAGTCCTGCATTTCTTCTCTGTGTGATCTTGAATTTCTTTGAGTTTCCTCAAAACAGCTATTCTGAATTCTCTGTCAGAAAGATCACATATCTCTGTTTCTCCAGGATTTGTCCCTGGTGCCTTATTTAGTTCATTTGGTGGTGTCATGTTTTCCTGGATGATCATGATACTTGAGGATGTTTGTTGGTGTCTAGGAGTTGACAAGTTAGATATTTATTGTAGTCTTCACAGTCTGGGCTTGTTTGTATCCATCCTTCTTGGGAAGGCTTGTCAGGTATTTGGAAGGAGTTGGGTTTTGATGTAAGCCATATGTGTTTTAAGGGGCACCTCAAGCCTAGTAACGCTGTGGTTCTTACAGACTTGTAGAGGCACTGCCTTTGTGGTCTTGGATAAGATTTCGGAGAATTATCTGGATTACCAGGCAAAGATTCTGTTCTCTTCCCTTTCTCCCAAACAAATGGAGTCTCTCTGTGCTGAGCTATCTGGAGCTGGGGGTGGGGTAACAAAAGCACCCCATGGCCACCACCACTGGGACTGCTCTGGGTCAGACCTGAAGCCAGCACAGCACTGGGTCTTGCCCAAGGCCCACGAAAGCACTTCCTGGTTACTGCCTACGTTTGCTCAAGGCCCTAGGGCTCTACAGTCAGCAGGTGGTAAAGCCAGCCAGGCTTGTGTTCTTCCTTTCAGGGCAGCAAATTCCCTCAGGGCAACAGGCAGGTCCAGATGCTATCCAGGAGCCAGGAACTGGAGTCAACAGTCTTAGAAATCTGCCTGGTATTCTATTCTACTGTGGCTGAGATGGCACTTAAACCATGAGATGCAGTCTTTCCTACTCTTTCCTCTACAGGTAGAGGAGCCTCACCCTGTAGCTCCCACCACCATAGGGCCACAGGGAGTACTGCCAGACCACCAACAGTGTTCACTCAAGCTCCCAAAGGCTCTGCAGTTAGCTTGTGGTCAAGTGCTGCCAGACCTGGGACTTACTGTTCAGGGCAGTGGGCTTTCCTCTGGCCCAGGGCAGGTCCAGAAATGCTGTTCAAGAGCCAAGGCCTGGAATTGGAAACCTCCAAGAGCCCACCTGGTGCTCTACTTCCCTGTGGCTGATGTGGTAGCTAGAGTACAAGACAAAGTCCCTTTTCTTTCCCTCTGATTTTCTCAAGCAAGAGTTTTTGTCATCCTAGCCACCACAACTGGAAATGTTCTGAATCTCACCTGTTGCGAGCATGTCTCAGAGTCCGAGCCAAGGCCCATGGTGTACTAGCTGGGAATCACATCTCGTGGTTTGAGTGCCATCTCAGCCACAGTACAATAGAGTACCAGGTAGATTTCTCCAGATCCAAGAGCTCTTTAGTCAGCAAGTGATGGCTCCTTTGAGGACTGGGTCCTTCCCTTCAAGGCAGCAGGCTCCCTCTGGCCCTGGATGTGTCCAGAAATGTCATCTGGGAGCTAGGGCCTGGAATGGGGGCCTCATGACTCTGCCTGGTGCCCTATCCTACTGTGGCTGAGCTGGTATCTATGATGCAAGATGAAGACCTCTTTATTTGTTCCTCTCCTCCTCTCAAGCAGAAGGAAGGGGTCCATTTTAGAACCACAAGCAGTGCTGCCTGGGATTTGGGAGGAGTGGCACAAACACTCCCTTAGCTGCCCCAGCTTGTGTCTCGGTAAATTGTATGGGTCTCCAAGCCCAGCTCAGCACTAGCACTTGCCTAGAAGTTGCAGTACTCATGGCCTACACTGCCTTTTAAATGTATCTAGGGCCCCAGAGCCCTTTTGCCCGTGGTGGTGAGGCTTGCCAAAACTCAAGTTCAACTGTTGGAGGGGGCAGTTCTCCTCTGGCGAGGGCTGGTGTAAATGCTCCCTCTGTGGGTGGGCGTCAGCTGAGTTCAGCCTCATTTTGCTCTCCGCTTTGTCAGGGCAGCGCTGAGTTCAATGCCAAGTCTCACAGTTGCCATGCCTCCTCTCCCAAGTGCACAGATTTTCTCTCCATGCTACACAGCGGCTGCCAGGGGCAGGGGAGGGGCGGCACTGGCAATTCAAGACTGTCTCTCCGACCTGCTTCAGTGCCTTTTTCAGTGATATGAAGTTAGAATCAGGTGATGTGAGTGCTCACCTGGCTTTTGTTGTTGTTTTTCTTATGAATGCTTTTAAAAAATGCAGATAGTTGTTAAATTTCGTGTTCTTGTGAAGGGATGATCAGTGGAGCCCTCTATTTGGTCGTCTTGCTCCACTCCTGTTCTGCCTTATTGTATTTTGATGTCTGTAGTGATCTTCCCAGTCTCACCCCGATACTGGTCATCTCTCTCTTCTTGCACTCGCTTGCTCTCTCTTTTGTCTTGCTAGACGTTTGTTGATTTTTTAAAAATTCTTACTTATTTATGTTTGATATTACTGTCTAGCTTATCCTGGTTGCAGGTTTGTTGATTTTATCAGTCTTTTCAGAGAACCGGTTGTTTCATTGATTTTTCTCTCTTGTTTTTCTATTTTCAATTTAATTTATGTCTGCTTCTAATCATCACTGTTTCCTTCCTTCTGCTTGCTTTGGGTTTCTTTTGCTCGTTTTTTCTCCTCAGCACTTAAGGCGGAAGCTTAAATCATCGACTTGAGGCTTTTCCTGTTTTCTAATGTATGTGTTTAATGCTATGAATTTTACTTTCAGCACCCATGCATTTCGATAGGCTGTGTTTCTGTTTTCACTCAATGCAATGTATTTTGAAATTTTCCTTGAGGTCTCTTTGACCCATGGATTATTTAGAAGTATGCTCATTAATTTCCAAGTGCTTGGAGCTTTTCCTGTTACTTTCTGTTACTGATTTCTCCTTTGATTTCCTTGCAGTTCAGGAATGCACTCTATGTGATTTCGGGTCTTTTAAATTCGTTGAGATTTGTTTTATTGCCCAGGATATGGTATATCTTGGTATGTGGTCCGTAGATGCTTGGAGAAGAATGTGTTCTACTGTTATTGGGTGGAATATTCTATAAATGTTAGGATCTGACTGTTGAATTCTTATACGCCCTTGCTGATTTTCTGTGTCATTTTTTTGTTTGTTTGTTTTGAGACGGAGTCTCAATGCTGCTCTGTCACCCAGGCTACAGTGCAGTGGCGCAGTCTCGGCTCACTGCAACCTCCGTCTCCTGGGTTAAAGCAATTCTCCTGCCTCAGCCTTTCGAGTAGCTGGGACTACAGGCATGTGCCACCATGCCCAGCTAATTTTTGTATTTTTAGTGGAGACAGGGTTTCACCACGTTGGCCAGGCTGGTCTCGAACTGCTGACCTGAAGTGATTTACCCACCTCAGCCTCCCAAAGTGCTGAGATTACAGGCATGAGCCACCATGCCCAGCTGGCTGTCTAGTTTCTGTACCAACTGTTGAGAGAAGGGTTTTGATATCTCCAATTATACTTGTGGATTTGCCCATTTCTCCTTTCAGTTCTATTTTTTGCCTTACATATTTTGCAGCTTTGTTTGGTGCATACACATTTAGGACCGCTGTGTCTTCTTAGTGAACTGACCCTTTATCATTATATTGTGTCCCTATGTATCTACAGTAATTCTTTGCTGTGAAGTCTACTTAGTCTAATGTTAATACGGTTACTCCTGCTTTCCTTTGATTAATGTTTGCATAGTATATCTTTTTTCCATCTTTTTACTTTTAACTTGTCTACATCATTATGTTTGAAATATGTTTCTTGTAGAGACTATATCTGTTTTTTTTACTTGGTATATTTAGACTGTGTACATTTAATATAATTATTGATATGTTAGGGTTTAAGTGTGCCATTTTTGTTTTCTGTTTATTCTCTTTGGTTTTTATTTCTCTAGGTTCTTTTTTTTTTTTAGACCGAGTCTCCCTTTATCACCCAGGCTGGAGTGCAGTGGTGTGATCTCAGCTCACTGCAGTCTCTGCCTCTGGGTTCAAGTGATTCTCCTGCCTCAGCCTCCCCAGTGGCTGGAATTACAGGTGCCCACCACCACGCCTGGCTAATTTTTGTATTTTTAGTAGAGACAGTGTTTCACCATGTTGGCCAAACTGGTCTCAAACTCCTGACCTCAGGTATCTGCCTACCTTAGCCTCCCAGTGTGCTGAGATTACAGGCATGAGCCACTGCACCCGGCCTTTTCATTGCATTCTTATGGATTACTTGAGCATGTTTTAGAATTCCATTTTTATTTATCTATAGTTTTTTAAAATATATCTCTTTGAATAACTTTTTCAGTGGTTGCTGTAGGTGGTACTGTGTATGTGCATGTGTGTGTGTGTGTATTTGTGTGGGTGTGGGTGTGGATGTGTGTGTGGGTGGATGTGTGTATAATTTATCCCAGTCTACTGGTGTCATCAGTTTACAGTTTGAGTGAAGTATAAAAACCGTATCTTCTTTATATCTGTTTACTCTTCACTATTTAAAATAGTTATCTTAAATATTTTCTCTAGATCCATTTAGAACCAAGATGAAACAATGTTATAATTTTTGCTTCAGCATCAAAGAAACATTGAAAACTTGAAGTGGTGAAGAAAAGTCTATTTTATTTATTTGTATTTTTTGCTTACCGTGTTCTTTCTTCCTGATATTCCAAGATTCCTTCTTTTAAACTTTCTCTTTGACGTTCTTTCTGTTTAGACAACTTCCTTCATACATTATTTTAGGGCAGGTCTGTTGGCGACAGACTCTCGTAGTGTTTCCTCATCTGAGAATGTCTGAATTTTGCCTTCATTCCTAAAGGATATTTTCACTGGATACAGGATTCTGAATTGACATTTACTTTGGCAACTGAAAAGTACTGTGCTAATTTTCTCTGGCTTCCATGGTTTCTGATGAGAAATCCAGGGCCAATATAAGTGTTTTTCCCCTATTTGTAAGGTACCATTTTTCTTTGACTGCTTTCAAGGTTTTCTCTGTCTTTAGTTTTCAGAAGTTTAATTATCTTATGTCTTGGCATATCTTTCTTTGGGTTTATCACTTTTGGGGTTCACTGAACTTCAATCTATGTTTACGTCTGTTTCCAAACACGGGAAGTTTCACCCATTATTTCTTTGAATACTTTTTCAGTCCCACTCTCTTTCTAGGACTCTAATAACATAAATGTTTTGGCTTTTGTTATATTCCCATAGGTGCTTGAGGCTCCGTTCTTTTTCTTTTTTTTCCCACTCTTTGTTGTTCAGATTGGTTATTACCATTGCTCTTTCTTCCAGTTCCTTGATTCTTTCTTCTGCCCACTTCATTCTGCTGTTGAGTTCATCCATTACATTGTTTAGTTCATTTATTGTAGTTTTCAGTTGTAAAATTTCTATTTGTTCTATATAGTTTATATTTATTTACTAAGACATTTAATTTTATTCCTGAGACTTGATCTTTTCATTTGTTTCAAGCAGGTTCATAATTGCTCACTGAGCATTTTCATTTTTGTTGTTTTAAAATTTTTGTGAGACACATGGACACAGTGAGGGGAACAACAAGCACCAGGGCTTGGCGGGGGAGTGGGGGAGGAAGAGCCTCAGGATAAATAGCAAATGCATGCGGGGTTTAATATCTAGGTGATGGGTTGATAGCTGCAGCAAACCACCATGACACACATTGACCTGTGTAACAAACCTGCACATTCTGTACATGTATCCTGGAACTTAAAACATAAAAGCACCCCCCCCAAAAAATAAATAAAATTGTTGTCAGATAATCCTAATATCTCTAGCATCTTGGTGTTAGCATCTATTGATTGTTATTTTTAGTTATTTTGATATCTTCCTAGTTTTTAGCATGATGAGTGATTTTTTTTTTTTTTTTGAGACAGAGTCTTCCCTGTCGCCCAGGCTGTAGTGCAATGGCATGATCTTGGCTAACTGCAACCTCAGCCTCCCAGGTCTAAATGATTCTCCTGCCTCAGCCTCCTGAGTAGCTGGAATTACAGGTGCCTGCCACCAAACCTGGCTAATTTTTGTATTTTTAGTAGAGGCAGGTTTTCACCATGTTGGCTAGGCTGGTCTCAAATTCCTGATCTCGTGATCTGCCCACCTTGGCCTCCCAGCATGCTGGGATTACTGGCGTGAGCCACTGCACTCAGCCAATGAGTGATTTTTAAGTGAAATCTGGACATGTTCATATTTTGCTAGGAATCTTATCTAAACTGGTGTTAGCTGGATCTCACAGAACTCTGGCAGGGTAAGGAGGTATCAGCTTGTTCCTTCCAGGTGCAGGTAGAAGTCCAGGTTCTCCAACGCACCTTTGTTGATACCCAAGGATACAGACTTCTCCTTACTACTGGGCCAAAGTGGGAGTTCTGACTCCCCATATGATCATAACTGACACGCTGTGGGGGTATCCTCATTACTGTTGGACAATAATGAAAGTCCTGACTCTGCAGGGTTCCTCCTCTGATACCGCCCCTGCAGGGAGAGGGAGAGGCGTTTTGTTACTCTGGGTGGGAATGGCAGTTAAAACCTGCCATGTGCTTTCCACTGAACCTGTGAGGGCTGGAAAGGACTTATTACCAGCCAGCAAGGATAAGAGTCCTAGCTCCCTCCTTGGCTTCTCTGATACCATTTTACCAGGGATGTTGGGGCACCTCCTCACAGCTTTGTGAGGGTGGAAATCTGGGATTCACACTTGACATTTGCTGGCATGAGTGGGAGCGGGGCCACAGTTTGTCCAAGGTGTTTGGCTGAAGGAGAGGAGTTACTGTCTAAAAGTTTGCTACCTTCCCCTTTCTTGGTCCTGTAGCTAGAGAGAACCAACTTCTGTCAAGGCTTTCACAACCTACACCTGTTGGTGTTTCTGGGTCAGCAGCTGCTTTGGCTCTAAGCCTGGAATATATGGAGCAAAAGGAAATACAGGGGATTCAGCACTGCATCTTTTCTCAGGGCCTGAAGTCTAGGCAGTCTGTTTTCTCTGCACCTCTCAGATTCTTCTTATGTTTATACTGTATATAATGCGCAGTGTTTTTAGTTGTCCTTGTTGAGAATAGGGAAAAAGATGGATATTCCGTCTTCCCAGAAACAAATATCTAATTAAGTAGATTTTTATTAAACTTCAAGGATGCTTTCTTTTTACTATAATTGAATTTATTTTTCAATAATAAAAATGATATGGCCCGGCCAGTGGCTCACACCTGTAATCCCAGCACTTTAGGAGGCCAAGGCGGGCAGATCACAAGGTCAGGCGATCGAGACCATCCTGGCTAACACAGTGAAACACCATCTCTACTACAAAAATACAGAAAATTAGCCGGGCATGGTGGCATGCACCTGTAATTCCATCTACTCGGGACACTGAGGCAGGAGAATCGTTTGAACCTGGGAGGTGGAGGTTGCAGTGAGCTGAGATCACACCACTGCATTCCAGACTGGGTGACAGAGCAGACTCCTTCTCAAATAAATAAATTAATTAAAATAATACATTGAAGAAATTTTCCAGCATTTCTCTCATCTTAAAAAAGTTGTCTTGAGGATCATCTAAGTTTTTCTTAATCCCGATTCTTCTCATGGAAGCTGATTATTGTCTTTTGTGCCAATATCATAATTACGTCAGTGATCGCAGGACTGCTAGAGATTCTTCCACTGTAATAAATGTGTCGGTCTCCTGTGGCCTTTTAGTTCTTTTATAATTTTTCTTCTCCTTTTTTTTTTGCTATAATAATAACTAAAAATATTTATTGAGCAATTGGCTACACACTGAACTAAACACCTCTTTTTAAAATATCTCATTTGATCTTAAGATGTTGGTGCCATGATCATCCCCATTTTACAGTGAAGTAGAGGTTTAGAGATGCTGCACCTACTCGCCCCGGTTGATGATTAATTAGAAGCAGAGCCGGGGATCCAGTCTTGCATTGTGCGACTGCAGTCAAAGCTCTTCACCATGCAATTAGCCATGTTAGCACTGTATGTAGAGTAAGAGTCAATAGGATTGAGAACCCTGAAAACTCAAGCTTTAGTGCATTTCCTTTGTGATTTCTCTTACAGCTTCAGCCATTTCTTTTTCTTTCAAATTTGAGACTGTGTTCTGTATAACTGAGTTTGCCAGAAATATGACTTCTTCCTGTTATCATGATGTAAAGGCATATGTAGGATTTGTACCAGCTTGGATGGCAGAGAAAAGTGATATATGCTATAAGATCTGTTCCCAAGACTCACGAGAATGCTTGGTTCATCCCAGAGGGTCTATTCCGCTATCTGTGGACTGAAGGGATCACAGTGTTCCCACACATTTTCTAAATGCAGCAGAATTGGTTATAAGAAAGAATTTTAACCATGCAGTTAATCTTCTTAAATTTTGCATTCACAAGAGGAGAGGATCATGCCTTTGAAGATATAATCTTTGTGAAACAAATATGGGAATAGACTTGTTTTGGAAAGGAAACAAATATATCTACATCTAGTTTCCAGGTTCCCCAATAGCCTTCCTGCTTTCCACCCCTCAAGTCCCCCATGCTATGTAGGGGTTCTCTGTCTCTGCTGGATGGCTTTCTTTAGAAAAAAGAAGAGTTAGGATGAAGAATGACCCCTTGCCATCACCATAAGTACGTCCCAGACTCCTTTTACCTTTTCCCCAAACTCCATATGCCCCCTACATTGAACTCAGTTTGGCAAGTTGATATTTGAGTTGCATGTGTTGAACACATGTTCAGTGCAAAATCTGCAATCATAAAAGTCCAACTTGCTGCTCAGTAGGAAGTGGAGAAATTCGGAAAAATTTAGTTCATTGTGCTAAGATTTCCCTGTCAGGGAGTTAGATTGTTGGCTGCATGAGCTAGGGGAATGACTGAAGAACAATTTTTTTTTTTTTTTTTTGAGATGGAGTTTCACTCTTGTTGCCTGGACTGGAGTGCAATGGTGCAATCTCAGCTTGCCAGAACCTCTGCCTCCCAGGCTCAAGCGATTCTTCTATCTCAGACCCCCAGGTAGCTGGGATTACAGGCATGTGCCACCATGCTCAGCTAATTTTTGTGTTTTTTATAGAGACAGAGTTTCTCCATGTTGGTCAGGCTGGTCTCGCACTCCTAACCTCAGGTGATCTGCCTGCCTCAGCCTCCCAAAGTGCTGGGATTACAGACACGTGCCACTGTGGCCAGCCAGAACAAAATCTTTAATATTTGTATTCAGGCTGACTGATTCTGAGAGACAACACAAGGTAGAAACAGTATGTCTACAAAGTGAAGGTATCAATTTTGCTATTCACTTGAGTATTATTTTATTAGCTAATTGATATCAGGAAGGATAGGGTTACAAGAGCAGCTTGCAGGTTTAGCTGAAAGCCAGGCCTGTGTCAGGGAGCCAATAAGTAGAAGTCACTTCGTCCATGTGGTGTTTTAGCATCACTAAACGGCAGTAATGCTTAAAGAATGTGCTTTGCATAGTTTGCTGTCCATATCATTTTATTTTCTCAAAACACATCTATTTTTTGGAGAACTCGTGACTTCAAGCTTCTGCTTTTGAAAGTCTTGAGCTATTTACCAAACACAAATCATTCTGCAGAAGATTCAGACTAAGACACAATTCTTGGTACTCTATTGGTAACATGTCCCCCCTGCCTCTGGATTTTTCCAAGATTTTTTCTTTACCTTTGATTTTTCACAATTTGAATATTATTTGTGCACGTGTAGTTGTGTGTGGGATTTTTTTTTGACACTTATTCTGCTTGGTGTTCTCTGAGCTTGTTAGATCTGTGGTTTCTTGTCTAACATTAATTTGCAGAAAATGGGGAAATATCAGTCATTATGACTTTAAAAAGTTATTCTTCTTTCTCTCTTTATTATCCTTGTGATATCCTCATAATGCCTATGCCATTACTTTTGTAATTTCCCCACAGTTCTAGAATATTCTGTTCTTTTTTTCTTAGTCTTTTTTTTTTTTTCTTACCAGTTTTGGAAGTTTCTGTTGAGATATTCTTAAACTCTGTACTTTTTACTCATCTATGTCCAGCCTACTACTCAAAGCATTCTTTATTTCTGTGGTTTTTTTATCTCTATCATTTGCTTTTCGTTCTTTCTTGGAATTTCAGTCTCTGCCTGTATTTCCTGTCTGTCCTTGCACACTGTCTACTCTATCCACTAGAGCCCTTAGCATATTAGTTATAGTTGTTTTAAATTTCTACTCTGAAAATTTCAACATCCCTGACATATTTGAATCTGATTTCGCTTGCTCTATCACTTCACACTGTGTGTTTATTGCCTTCTAGTATGCCTTGTAACTTTTTTCTTGGTAACTGTTTACAATGCAGTGGATGAAAGGAGCTGCTGCATAGAGACCTTTAGTAACATGCGGAAAGAGGAGGCTTTTTCTGTTCCTATGACTGTCAGTCTTGTAGAGAGTCTGTTCCTCTGGACTCTGAATTTTCTCAATCTTCTTCCCCTCCTTCAGCATGTCAGGATGGCCAGTGTGTGCTACAGTTGGGTATTTCCCTTCCCCTAGGTTGGTCAGACTCTGATAAAACTCCAATAGTTTAGGCCCTAGTAAAAAGTTTCTCTCGAGGACACGCCTTGTTAAGACAAACAGGATGGCCTGGTGTATTTCAAAATGCTTTATTTCCCTTTCCTTCTACTGGAAGCATGAGGGGATTTTCCCCTGATACTGTGAGAGCCTGCTTGAGCTCCTGGAATTAAAACTCACCAAAGTATGAGGGTCTCCCATGACTGGCTCATCTGGAGTTTCAACTCTCAGACGGTACAGATCGAACCTTCCAGAATGTGTCAATTACTGTTTAGGTTTTTGTATCCTGGCACTGGTTTTGGTAGAGGCTTTTTCTCCTGGGTTTCTGCTTCAGTAAGTAGTGATTCTCTGTATTTGCCTGTCTCTCCAGTTTGAGGACAACGATTTGCCCTGTGACTTCACTTGTCTGAGGGATCTAAGAAGAGTTGTTGGTTTTTCAGTTTGTTCAGCTTTTTAGTTCTTCTTAGGGTAGAGTTGTATCAGAAAACAGGAAAAGACACTACTATCTGAGTTTAAGGATTTTTATCATCCCAAAATGAAACCCTTTGTTTTTGTTTTTTAGTGTTTTTTTTTTCTCTCCGCTTTTCAGTTTTGGAAGTTTCTGTTGACATATATTCCAGCTCAGAGATTGTTTCCTCAGCTATGTCCAGTCTACTAACGAGGCCATCAAAGGCATACTTAATTTTTATTACATGTTTTGGATCTCTGTTATTCCTTTTCTTTTTTCTTAGAATTTCTGCCTGTACGCTTTCATTTCCCATTTGTTCTTAAAGGTTGTCTACTTTTTCCATTAGAGCCCTCAGCAGATTAATCATGACTGTTTTAAATTCCTGCTCTAAAAATTCCAGCATCCCTGCCATATCTGGGTCTGGATCTGATGCTCACTATGTCTCTTGAAACTGCATTGTTTTCTCTTTTTGTCGTTTAGTATGCTTTGTAATGTTTAAAGCTGGATATGATGTACTGGATGAAAGGAAATCCAGTAAATAGGCCTCAGTAATTAGTGGTAAGGTCTGAAGGAGACGAAGTATTCTACAGTCCTGTGATGACACACAGTCTTGTAATAAGCCTGTGACCCTGGGCCATGGACTTCACAAGTGGCTCTGAGTTTCTTCCTGCCTTACACAGGATAAGATGGCTGGAGGAGACTGGTGTTTGGTACTTTGCTTCTCTCATGGGGAAAGCAAAAGCTAGAGGGGGCTGGAGTTGGGTGTTTACTTTCTCATAGGTTGATTAGGCTCTGATGAAATCCGAATAGGTTAGGATCTAGGAAAATAGTTTCTCTCGAGGGCATTTGGTTTTGAATGCAATTTGGGTTTGAATACAGTTTTATTTAGCTGTGGATCATCTCAAAATATACAAACGCAGCCCCCACTCAAAAGCTGATTCCTTCACAATCTACTCAACTTAGTTAATAAATTAGACAGTTAAATACAATTTCAGTACATTCCAACATATTTTAGAAAAATATATTCAGACATTAGAAGTAAAATAGTGTCCTAATAGATTTTTTGCATCAGCAGAGAGCTTCTCATTCTAAAGACCTGTTTCTAAAGTCCTGTTTCATCAAGCTTTGCAACATAGCCTCCTTCATTTGTTTTTCCTAAGGACATCTTTTACCAGCCATAAAAAAATCGGTGAAAGTTTTTCTTCTTCCTTCTTCTCCCTCCTCCTCATCCCCC